>JADBJO010001174.1:0-27500 GCA_016801955.1 Conus betulinus
AGATCTGTTGCAGATGATGATGTTTAGATCAGCAGCAGATCATGTCTCCGTTTAGATCTGCAGCGGAATATGTCTCTATTAGATCTGCAGCAGAAGATGTCTCTGTTTATATCTGCAGCAGATAATGTTTCTGTTTAGATCTGCAGCAGATTATGTCTCTGTTTTAGATCTGCAGCAGATTATGTCTCTGTTTAGATCTGCAGCAGTTAAGGTTTCTGTTTGGCTCAGCAGCAGACAATGTCTCTGTTTCAATCTGCAGCAGACAATGTCTCTGTTTAAATCTGCAGCAGTTTACGTCTGTTGAGATCTGCAGCAGTTTACGTCTGTTGAGATCAGCAGCAGATTATGTCTCTGTTTAGATCTGCAGCAGATTATGTCTCTGTTTTAGATCTGCAGCAGATTATGTCTCTGTTTAGATCTGCAGCAGATAATGTTTCTGTTTTGGATCTGCAGCAGGCTATATCTCTGTTCAGATCTGCAGCAGATTATGTCTCTGTTTAGATCAGCAGCAGATGATGTCTCTGTTTAGATCTGCAGCAGATAATGTCTCTGTTTAGAGCTGCAGCAGACAATGTTTCTGTTTGGATCTGCAGCAGACTATATCTCTGTTCAGATCTGCAGCAGATTATGTCTCTGTTTAGATCAGCAGCAGATGATGTCTCTGTTCAGATCTGCAGCAGATAATGTCTCTGTTTAGATTATCTAGAGACAGAAGAAGGCCTTCTGAGGCAACAAGTTAAAAGTCGTTACATTCTTTTATAGGCAAATCTGCCTTCACACCACCATTAAAAACAGTCCAAAAAGGGATGCGACTTTCAACCCCCCATCCTATTGCCCCACCCCATTCTCTCCCAAGTTTATGGATCAAACTCCCTGAAACATTGACCCTAGTCTGATCCCTTTTTTTTTTTTTTTTTGACAGTTCAAGAATTATGATAATTGTTAAACCAGTAACAGTTCATGGAACTTTCTAGGAGTATGAAATTTTAATGAATATGGAAATGAAATGTTGGAATACTGGGCGGCCAGTTGAAAATTACAACCCTAAAGTTACCTGCCTAGTCTGAGTTTTTTTTTTTTTTTTTTTTTTTTTTATTGTTTGTTTGTTTGGTTGGTTGTTTTTTTTCCTAACACAGGACAGTAAGAAATACACACGCAAAAAACGAAGGTTACGAAGTTGGAGAGAAAATATGGGCAGGCAAACAAGGCCCCACTGACTGTGAAAATGACTTAGGACTTAACAAAAGAGGGGGGGAGAGAAGCTGGAAGGGAGGGGGGGGGGGGGGGGGGGGTGAAGCTGCATCAGTGGAACTTAACCGTAAATGAAAAGGAATGCCTTATGTTAGAAATTGCTTTGTAAGGAATTCCTTCATTGTTAACACTGTCGTTGAAAAGACAGCAAACTGATCCATGGAAAGGAGAACGCCAAACGTTTTGAGCCACACATGCAGCATCAAACGTTTCGCGTTTTCCTTTTCATGGATTACTGTTTCTGCCTGTGGTGTTTTCTCTACTTTTTGTGGTTTATTTCCGTAACTGTGTTAAGGGATCTAATCCCACAGCCAAACATTTTAATCCTCAGCGAGCCTTTGAAACACTGAGACAAAGTGCGCTGATGCAGGCGGAAGTTCAGTCGATGAAACGGGGCAGGGTGATGCGTTTTCAGCAAAACTGGGTCACGCAGGGAGGTGGGGAGAAGGATGGAGGTGGGAGTGGGGGGAGCTAGGCCGAACAGCAGGAAAGATTTGGACTTTAACACTTCCCATTCCCACCAAATCCTCCTTTGTACACCTGTGTTGGGTTTTGGTGGGTTTTCCTCGTCACTTTCGGAAAGTTCACGCCCGAAACAGAGAGTTAAAGTGGAAATATTAAAACCTTTCACTGACAGTATAATTATGAGACCTGTTGATTCTGTCTTTTGAACAAAACCGAATGGTTTGTCTGTCTAGAGTTGACTTTGGTCATTTGCAGGAGAGTCCTTGTCGGAACTTTGGCAGCTTTTGGTTGTCCACCCTTGGTTTCTAATAGGTATAGGACACTGCTACTGGTTTTCTTCCTATGTGGGGAAGCCGTTTTTTTTTTTTTCTCTTCGTTTTGTTTGTTTGTTTTTTAATACTTTGTATTTCATATATATCAAACAAGAAATGATCATTTCTGGGACTCTCAAGAAGCTTTTTAACTACTACAAAATAAGTTTCTGTAGTCTACACATAATTATCATTATGTAAACATTGGTTTACTATAATGCGACATCCTTTAGTGCAATTCACAGCCATGTTATCAACATTATGGATGTTCATGGTCATGTGATGTCTTCTATAGCTATTGATGTCCGTGTCATTTAACAGAGAGAATGCCTGTTCAGCTTGAGTGGGGACGTTGCTTGATAAGCGTTCTTCATCTTTATGGTTCAGTATGTTGTCATTATCGGGGTTGTGATCGGTGCTGGAATAACTGTAGATTCGTGTGTGTGTGTGCACATGCAAAACCTTCCCCTTTTTTTCCTGAATAACTGTGTGTGTGTGTGTGTGTGCGCGCGCGCGCGCGCTAAACCTTCCCCTCATTTTTTTCCGAATAACTGTGTGTGTGTGTGTGTGAGTGTGCACGTGCAAAACCGTCCCCTCTTTTTTTCCCCACCTCTGCTGCACTGTATTGAGATAGATCTGTGCATGCATTTCTTTTGTGCAATTAGTTATGATGATGCCATGTATAATAATGATAATTGTCAGACTGCCTGAGTTTTTGCTGATTTTGATGTGATGTAGTGTGTGTGTGACAGTGAATTCAGAACTGATGTAATTTTTAAAGAAATTTTGAAAGATTTTGAAAGTTAAGGGCTAATACAGAATATTTCTTGAAAATCCTCTAGGAATTTTCCAAAGAGTGAATTTGAAGCTTCAGAAGAGGAAAAAGTCAAAAGACTGCAAATTATTATTGAAAAAAAGAAATGAAACCATGATCCCCAAACAAATTTTTCAACTATCTGTTAACCTCCACAGAATTTCTTCATGGGTTTTTATATTACTCCCATGGATGATTTTATGTCATTTATTGTTTGGCAGATTTTAACTTTTAAGTTCCTTATTTCTCCCCCTGTCCCTCCTCACCCCCATTTCCCCAATCTCCCCTTTAATTAAAGTAAAAGAAAAAAAGCATCTGATATCCAGTGACTTGTGTTCCACTGGTACTGCTTTTGAATCGAGTTCTTATCCAATGCAGTGGATTCTGAAAGGCTTAGCAAGAGAGATGAAAACTAAGAATACAAAGAGCTTGATTTTATTTCCTTGTACAATGCGTGCATTTAAACAGAACTATTTGTGCTCATTGACCCTTTAATACACTAAAAACAACCAGTACACACCAAAAAACATGAAAACATTGCCCTGCTCGTTCATATAGGTCTTTTATGTACATGCATACTATCCAGGTTTTGTTTTGTTTCTGTTTTTAATTAAATCAAAGTAATCTAAACAGATTTTATCATTGTACTCATTGCTCCGTTTGAAGATGTACACAACTCGTTTCGCGTGATCACTTTTCCCCCCCCTTTTTGATGGAACAATATAAAAGCACTTTTTGATGGTTTTACAGCATACTTGTAATTTTTGCTTAAAACGCATCCACACACTCACACACCACCCCCTCTTCCCTTGTCTGTTATCTTTAACTGGGGAATGTGATAAAGCATGGCGTTTGCCAGTATTTTTTCTCTTGATTTTGTGGTGTTTTTACATCCCCAGATGCCACAGCATTAATGTTTACAGAGGGTATACCTATCGGCTTCAAGTTAAAATTGTCAAGAGCTTTTTTTGTGTGCGGTCAGGTGATGTTGCAAATGCAACTTGATCACCAAACGAGAATGACAGAGAATGCATGCCAGCAGACATGCATCCGTTTATGGTGTACTGAAAAAGGGGAGGAAAAAAACAAGAGTGGGTGTGTTATGAGAAAAGATTTCCTTTCTGACTCTTTAGCTTTTTAAAGAAGGAAAGCTTGTTTGCATGAAGGATCAAGATGAGAGATTAAAGGAAGTTTAAAATTGAGATTTTGTTTGTTGTTTTAGATTTGTGTGCGCTATAATTGTTTAGATTTGTGTGTGCGTTAGGCCAAGGACTACAAATTTCAGTGTAATCTGCCTCTCGTCTCATGATTGGTGAATACTTTCTGTTCCATGTATATGTTGTGTTGCCAACCCGAGTTGACAGCCCTAGTATCTCCTTTGCAGTCGCCTGAGCTGTAAGCAACATTCTTTCTGTCTCAATGTGCATGAAATGGAGAGAGAAGGGTTCAGCCTTTGCTTTTTTGAAAGCATTGTTATGCTGGACCACTAGTGGAGAACAATGGAAGGTTATTCAAAGAAAAAACCATTTTCATTGAAGACACCATTTTGAGGGCACTTGGTTAAGTTCACCCTTTCAGAAAAATCCACAAACCTCACTCTTATGGTTTGGAGTCAGGGTCAAAAGTATTGATTCGACACTATTGACAAAACTTTGAGCTCACATCACAACCAACACTCCCAGCAACTCTTGAGCCAGCTTCACATCTCATCTTGCAATGCCCATTTAGAAAAAAAAAGCGGTCAAAGGGAGAAAAACACCTTCTAATATGAAAAAAAAAGTGTTTCTGTAAGCCATTTGTACTAACAAAGGTGACATAGCAAATTTGGTTCAGTTGTCCAAGTATTCAAGTCTCATCAACAAGAAAACCCTTCTCAATTTCAGAGATAGGAAATGTTCTCGGAGGACGGTTTTCAGGAGGAATGGCGATCAATACATCTGTTCAGATGTTAAATGTCTCTCCATTTCAGTGGCTCTCGTTTCTATACTGCATATGAACACCGTATTTTATTTAATCCTTTAAATCTATAAATAGTTGGACAGATAAGAATTTGTTCTTTACAATGATATACAACGCATAACTTTTTCTTGTGGAATCTAATACAATTTTTCAAAAAGCCAGGTATCATGACACAAAATGCAAACACTGAATATATTACAGCAACAGGATTATCTTAAATAAATCCAGACTATCAGCTCCAAGAGTTTAGAAAAACAAATGTAAAATCATCGTGTTGTTACTGGAGATAGGGGACCAGAAAATTTGGATGGACAAGCAAGACCACTACATACAATCCCTTTTGCCGTCTTGCCTATGTGTGCGTGCATTTGGCTTCAATCCATCATGTTAAGTTCGACTGGAAGCTTTGTTAAAATTATCTTGATTTTCAAATATCTTCAACCATCAGTTTTGTTTCCCAAATAGGTTGAGGGGCAAGATGCTTGTCCAAATAACTAGGTGATTTGACAGTTGCACAATACCAACACAAGACCAACTGCATTTTATTGGAGATGTGTTGAATCTTTCGTGGGTGGAAGAAAGTAGTTTTTTTGGTGCATCCCTTGATTTGAAAGATAATGAAGGCATTTTCACTGTATAGAACTGTTCAACTGTAAAAAAAAAAATGTGTATGCAAGCTCATACCCAAACTACTGACTAAACCATGCTAACAAATCTCAAATACAGTGTTCAAGCACTTCGGCTGTTTGGATGATCCCTGGTGTCTTTTAGCCAGGGTACAACAACAACATACGAGAGCATAACCACTTTCAACTTGAACATGTTAACACTTTGTCTTAAGGGAATCAGGATGGGTGGACACCATTATTCATTACTTTATTGTGCATGTGTGAATCCAACAGGGGTTGTGGATCTCTTTGTACAGGTTGGTGAATGTCGCTTAAGGTGGGACTTAGGGTACATTTTTTATCAAATTTTGTATCTCAGCTTCTACTGAAGCTATCAATAAAAAAAATTGGCACACACCTTCTTTATGGCAAAAGTAACATCTGTGAAAAGTTGGTATTGATTTATTCACTAGAAAAAAAATATATGATTTTATTTTACAAATTATTACCAGTAAAAACGGTAGCGACCTGCCCCCCCCCCAAAAGTAGCAGATCATAACCTAAAACAGAGTTCTGATTCTTTTTATCAGCTTTGTCTGGTGTCCTTCTGTGATGATAAACCATATAACTAAGTCATTATTGCATTAGTGGCCATAAGCAACTAACCTAGATTTGACTGATTTTTTTTTTTGTTTTTGCTGAGCCATTCAAAAAATAATATCCTGAAAACTAATTATTTTACAGACATTTGGATGGTTTCATGACATACAGCAGTCATTTTTACATAAATGTACAAACTTTTAGGTCAATGGCTTCACTGTAGCAAAAGATACATGGGGGGGGCAACTCAGAACCTACACGAAAACACAAGTTTTGAGAAAAACTGCTTCAAAGATTATACTCTGTTAGAAAATGTAGCACACTAGAAAATATCAAGATGTGTTGATTGTCAATAATACACACACCATTTTCTGGCACCACAGCAGTCATGACAGGTATTTAAAAGTCCCCAGCACCATATGCAGGTCCCTCACGCTCGAGAAGTTCTTGGCGTTCTCTGCGTCGAATGTCTTCAACTTTTTCTCTTTTCTTCTTGTGCTTGTTTTGAACTTCTTCTGGTGGCCTTCATCACTCTCTTCACATCTTCCTGCTCACCATACTCTGCAGTGGTGGTGGTCTGCATCAGCTCCAGCTCCAGCATGATATTCAGCAAAGCTGTAGACCCTTGGTTGAATTTCTGGACAGCTATACCAAGTGCAGTATCTACAGTTCGAAGACTGGCCCACCTGTGTTTGGGGCAAATGCTCCAGAGCAAAGAGTGAAAACTCTCATTAGAGTTCTGTGTTTTGCCTGCAAGACATCTTCTCAGCAGCTGAGGGTCACCTAATCTCTGATAGATTGGCTTCAGTGCCTCTCCAATATCGGCAGGCAGTGGATGGTCATGTGTGGGTGGTGGCATTCTGTTGGCTTGTGCTCGATTGAAAAAACACCAAGATGATGGGCCCTCTGGGCACATGGTATGGTTGTGATTCTCATCAGTGCTCAGGGTGTGAAAGAAACTGGCCCACACTGCCTGCTGCATTGCTTCCAGATCCCCTGCATTGTTTTTTATTGCACTGCCATAATAGTTTGTGAGTTTTTTATATGCGTGCATCAGTAAGCCTGCCACGCCCACCTATTGGCTGGTTTTGTGCCTTTCTTTTCTGCACTAAGTTACGAAGAGCAGTGCCCATTCTTTTGGTCACATGATTGACACACTCTAGTTTCTCAATGGGGTAGCCGTTGTATGGGTCCGCATCACACACACGCTTGTAGGTTTTGGCGTCACCGTCTCCTAACATCTCAGTGTACCTGAAACCATGAAGTTCCACCGAACGCTCAAATAACTTCACAGCTCCCTCCATCTCCATAGCCCCCGATGTGCAATGAATGTTCTTCTGGCATTTGCTGCGATGGTTCTGGGCCCACTGCTCATAGTTGTCATCCTCTGGCTTTGGACCACACTCACACTCTTGACAGTAATTGCTGAGGGCAATAAAATCAACTATCAGACCTGTCATGGTCTCTATGACAGTCACTATACCGTTATGCGAAGTATGTCCTCTCTTCTGCCAGCTGCCATCGATAGAAACAGATATGTTCAAAACACCTTCATTATCTGGAATACCAATGTTCATATTTGCATATGTTCTTCGAATCTGGTTTGCAGCTTCCTGAAGGTGCTTGTCTGCTGCACGCTTCACTCCCGTGTGTAACTTTTGCTTATAGAAATACCAAGTAGGCTCACTCATGGGCAGTGGTAAGCCCATCAAAGCAAACTGTCTCTTGATCTGTGTGAATGAAAATCCACAAGCTGATGCTGCGACAACAAGGCGCCTGTTGATGTCATAACCTGTGTGGGTTGAGCCTGATTTTTGAGAAGTCCAGTCCCAAGACACCCTCCCGCAATCAGGACAGCAAACTTCTAGGTAGCAGGCAGAACCATGGCGGAAATCCTTCCCTCCTTCACGTACAGTCAGCATCTGAAAAACACACACAAAACAAACAAAAAAAAAATTACAATTGTATAAGTTCCATTTATCCATTATAAAAAACATACAAACAAATACAAAAAAAAAAAAAAAGATGGGGGGGCGTGGGGGGATGGAAAAGAATAAAAATACACAGTGACAATGACACACAGATACATGTACACACACCTACACACACACACACATAAATGGCAGGACTGGAAAAAGAAAATGAATTTTAAAAATATGCAGTAACACTGAAACACAGATACACACGTACACATACATGCACTGCACACTCCTTCACACACTGAAAACACAGATACACACATGCACATACATACACTACACACTCTTTCTCACACACACACACACACACACACACACACACACACACACTACATAAACATGCAAACCATCAACCATACACAAGCAAATACAACCATTCCACAAACACACTTATCAGTTTCAAGCCTTCTCCCTCCCCAATAAATAAACAGAAAAAATAGTTCAACTTACAGTTTTGTGGCATTCTGGACATGGCAGACGGCCGATGATCGACTGCAAGCAGCTCATGTTCACAATCAAGTTCAGTTGGTCAGAAGTAGGCGTGTCGACCTCTGCAGCTTCTTCCTCAGAATCATCAGTGTCAGCATCACTAGAAATGTCCTCCGTTTTGAAAAAAGACAGTTTTCGCTTTGATGCCACTCTTGTAACACCACTCGAAGTCGATGGGACATCTTGAGTCGAAGTTGATGGCTCTGGTTGACTCTCAGCTGTGTCACCCGAATCGGTGGCAGGTTGTTGGGGTTTCTCGCTGCTCTGAACTGCAGTTGTTTTCCTCTTCGCCCGTTGACCGAACTTACGGACTTTTTTATGGGATGTTCTAACCTTCCTTCCAGTTTTCGTCATTTTTGATTCAGTCTGAGAAGTACGATATAACTGTAAACTACAAATGAAGTTTGCGAACACAGTCGATTCGGCAAACAAAGGCTTCGCCGGATGATCAGGTTACCAGGCTTCTAAGCCAATCAGCGATGAGTATCAAATCACCTGATCGGTTCAGCCAACCAGAAGCACGCATTTAGTAAACCCCCCTGCGTCATGTTTCTATTCTTGTAGCTTCTACACTGTTCCTGTACAAGCGAAACTCGGTCAGTGACCTAGCCAAGGCCCTGAGCTTTACTACGAGTGGTCACACACCACAATTGATAAAACGAAAGTGTCCGTATCTAGGGAGCGAAGATGGCGATTTTTATGAAATAAAGGAACGGTCTCGTATTATTATTTTTATGACACTTACTATACAAAATAAATAAATAAAAATATTTAGTGGTTGTTTTTAGGTAAAATACTGTCGGACAGTGATAATAGAGGGTTTATTGTCACCAAAACTGCCCCAAGCCCAAAAACACATTTTTTAATGATTTTGGACCAAATTTTCACCCTAAGTCCCACCTTAAACCCGACGGGCAAGTTTTGTAGTTTATGAATTCAATTCCTTGTACTTTTGACAGAACACTATCCTAGAATTTAGAGACAGTTGACACAGGTGTCCCTGAAGTACAGCTGTCCTTTTTTTCTACAACTGTTTATTGTAGAGTGTAACAGTAAAGGTACTCCCCTGCCTGCCGTAATATGTCTTGACCCAAAATCTTCAAAGGACAGTGCCCAAATATTATTTGGGCATTGTCCTTTGAAGATTTTGGTCAAAACGTTGCTAGCAGAAATGCTATTCGAGAATGGTTGATGGCTTTTCACCTTAGTGAGATCTCTGGAAACTGGCTTTATGCAGGATCTTGAAATTACCTGAACCACTTGTTCTTTTAAGATTTTTTTTTTTTTCAAATATGTCACTTTGTACCGACATCTGTCAGGCCAATAATGCTTTGAGCACAAGCTTTTGTTAATGATTGGTCCCAAAGTTTTAAGTAAGTCTCTAATTCTATATTAATTTGTTTGAAGTCATTTCTCACATATGTGAGCTCATCGTCCAGTCAGTCACAACAAATGAACCATCCAGTTAATAACACCAAATGTGCCAGATAGTTTACGCTCCATGTCCAGTCAATAATAGCCGATGCGCTTTGTGTACAAGCTTTTGACAACTGTTCGCTCCTGCAATTTCTAAGAAAGTCACAAATGCTGCATTTTAATTTCTTGTTCAAAAAAGTCATTTATCACATTTATGAACCAATATTCTATATCCAGACAGTAACAGCCATTTACGCTCTATGTCCAGCCAGGGAAAGAACACTCCCAATTGTAAGGTCAAAGGTCTAGCAACATCTTGGACTCCATTTTCATATGGAATGCAGTGCAATTTGTATGTCTCAAATCACAGCATTTGAGTGGGGCTGGGCACCAATTCTAACCTTTCAGTTAACGTAAAAAGATATAAGCCAATTCTTTTCTTTCCTCACCTATTAAACAGACACAGCACTGTGTGCTAGGTTGGTCAGGCTATAGCCTTTCTGTTCCTTAACATTTAGGTATGTCGACAGCACAAGGCAGAAAAGCAGTTTTTTTCAAGCCAATCTTTTGGCCTTTTGCCCGTAACACAACAGTACTGTCTCATGACCCATGTGCTGTATGCTTTGCATGTTCACTAGCCTCCAAAAGGACATAACTGCAGTCATGTCAGGTAGTCATTTACAGAGTGTTTTTCAGATACCCTTCATGCCCTTTTCTGAAGTGTGGGGTGCTCTTTTTCAGGACTGTAGTCCACAATCTCGTAAGAACTCGAGTGCACAATCAGAACTGCTAACCAGTTATTTGTTCTCCCTGATGAAGTGCTGTTGATGCCGAGCAGCTCTGAACTGCCATGCAGTCAAGCTTTTCCACACTGCCCAAGCTGACCACACAGCCCTAACGGTTGGTAACTAATATACCCCAAGCCCAAATACTAGGATCAGGCTGCCAGGAAACAGCGATCCAAAAGGTCTATATTAATACTGATGTATCTTGAAATATCAGTGGGTCCAACTTCCATTCTAGTCCTCTCAGTCAGCTCTGGACTCAGCTGCTTCTGTAGCTTTAATTCATGGAAGATGAACGGCTAATAAAAAGGAAAAGTATACAGTGCGATGCACTATTCAGAAATAGTTCCTGGGGAACCTTTATCCTGTATGCTTCCAAGGGTTTGTTTTGTGGAACAGTAGATGTAGGACAAATGCGTCACGAACAAGTATGCATGCTACATTTGATTCAGAGCATTTCATGTGGCTCAGCATTCACCCCCCTATCCCCCACGATTTGGAATCTTAAAGTTGCCCTAGTGTACCTACAATTGAGCCGATATTAACTTGGGAGATTCCATACTAACTCCCATTTGGAAGTATCTTGGCTATGAGGGTCAATATACTTGAAACAATTTCCTTGGGCATCATGCTGTGGTATTTGTTCTTGCTCTACAGATCGGTGTCCACGCTCAGTTTCTCCCTAGTTGTGCTCAAAATTCAAATCTTTACAAATTCATGTATTCTTGTGTGTTGGAATTTTGTGGTGGATGCGTCTTTTAAAAAAAAAAAAAAAAAAAAAAAAGCATGTAATCCAACTATCATGCAAGTCATCACCCCACCCATCCCTGCCTCCTTTATGTCCATGAATTTGCAGAGGCTAAATTAAAAAAAAAAAAAAAAAAGACAAAGTGACCTATCTTGATGACTGAATCCGTCATGGTACATGTTTGTATTACACACAAATCTTTTTTTTCCCCTCAACACACCTCCAAACACACTTCAAGACTTCATTCTACCTTCATTGTTTACAACACATATTGAGATTGTCTTGGATTTATTTGCTGAAGAGGTGACAAAATGTATAACAATCAAAATGGCAAAAAAAAAGACTGAAAACAACTACATGAAAAGATGTCAATGATCATCCGTTTTCTGTCAAACCTACGTCAATGAGGTAGTACAAAAAGTGACCTCCAGTTTAATGGTCATCATCCAAGAATAAAGATGACCAACACTTGTACCTGTGGAGCCATCACTGATTTCAGTCAGTGTGAGGGCTTTCTGAGATCAATGTGAAAACAAGTTCAAAGGACTGATTCCAATGTCACTGCAGTAACACAAATGAGATTGCTCCTTTTCATTTTGTTCTGCCTTCCTAGCTAACTAGCAAACCAAGACAACTCTTTCCGACACTTGGTGCCATGACTAGCAGTGAGCAGTCGTTTAATCCACCTCCTCGATGGTAGGTCCAGAAGATCCTCCTTGGCTGGCTCCTCCAGCTCCAGGGGCCTGTCCAGAGGGGTCCATGTTGGGCATTTGTCCAGCTCCAGCACTCTGGTACAGCTTGGTGATGATGGGGTTGCACACCTTTTCCACCTCCTTCTGCTTCTCATCAAACTCCTCTTTCTCTGCCAGCTGGTTGGAATCCAACCAGGAGATGACCTCATTGCACTTGTCCAGGATTGTCTTCTTGTCCTCCTCGCTAATCTTGTCCTTGATCTTGTCATCTTCAATGGTCGACTTCATGTGGAGGCATAAGACTCCAGTGAGTTCTTGGCAGAGATGCGGCTCTTCTGCTTGTCATCCTCTTCCTTGTACTTTTCAGCGTCGTTCACCATGCGCTCTATCTCCTCCTTGCTCAGGCGACCTAGGCACAGAGAAAAAGATGGGTTTTTTTTTCCCCCAAACAACTTCTATTGCAGAAAAATGGTTAGTATAAACCTTGGAACCCACAGGAGAGAAAGCTAGGGTGGGGAGTAGGAGGCAGGGGAGACAATGGAAACGTTAATATTGAAAATACTTGAGTAAGTTCAACTAGCAGGGTAATTTGAGGTCCCATGGTTCAAGGTAAATGCATTGGGAAGAGATTCCCAATGTCGAGGCACAGCATTACAGAAGACAATGCCCATCGTCCACCTCCTGCCAATGTAATCTTTCCTGCACTTCACTGCTGAGTGGACTCCCCCAAAAGTAGTTCTTAACCTGTGAAAGTCCAGGATGCTTTTTCTCTTCATATCTGAGCATCAATCTGAGAAAATAACAAAAACTCCACCATTGTTTGGTGTGCGATGTCAAACTAGAGAAATACATTCACATGACACAGTGAAATAAAAAATTCTCCCTCCCAAAGTTAATGCTGACACATTGTACATCAAGCATCTCATAAGATGGGACACCAGCCAGATTGACTCCTGTCCCAACTTGAAGCACTCCCCTCTCTCTAAACTCTACTCACCCTTATCATTGGTGATGGTGATCTTGTTCTCCTTGCCAGTGCTCTTGTCAACGGCAGACACGTTGAGGATACCATTGGCATCAATGTCAAAAGTGACCTCGATCTGGGGCACGCCACGAGGAGCTGGGGGGATTCCAGTCAGCTCAAACTTGCCCAGCAAGTTGTTGTCACGCGTCATGGCCCGCTCACCCTCGTACACCTAAGACACCACAAAGCCTCATCAATTAACAGCAGTCCTCATTTGATGAGTAAACCCAGACCTGTTTACCATAAAGCAACTACTGGTGTACTTTTCAACAAAAACTTGCAGGTTTTCCCCCTCACAAAGAACGTCTACAAATCTTCCAAATTTTAGTGAAACGGTGAGTGTGTGAGACTATTTCATCTGACATCGTGCATCCAAGGATAAAAGAGATACCTGAATATGTAGCACTTACAATAGATTCTTCAACCACAAATTTTCAAATCTGGCCCATCAACATGCTTCGGCACATACGCTCTCAAAAACTTCTCTAGGGTGTGTTTGTGCAAGTTCCTGTATTCACAATCACACAACATACATGTATAAACTATGGTGTATAAAGGTATGGGTAAACATGACCATTGCTACAATTATTCTTAACCCCTTTCAACATATTCAAATCATGATCAATTACAAAGTAATGTCATCTTTCAATCACAGCAAAAAAAGAAAAAAAAAAAATAAATTTCTCATACCCAAAAAACATGAAAAATTGTTGCAGAGTATTATACAATGATCTTTTCTTTCACTTAAAAAAAAAAATCAGATGGGAGCAAAATCGCTAATCATTTGTTCGGTCAAAGCCATACTCTGGCCACCTCACTAGCATGTCCACTACTTCAATCCCATACATTCAGGAAAAGTTGTTTGCTCAGATTCAAGTATAATTTGTCTAATCACAGATGTTCATTGGATTGACAGATTATAGAACAGTTGCATCACAGCAAACAATCCTTTCCCTGTGGCAAAGATACTTGCTTCAAATTATACATATCCAGATCAAATGGGACAGAATAAGTATTTCTGAAATGAAGGAAACGGAGCAGCTGCATAACCACTCCTTACCTGAATCAAGACACCAGGCTGATTGTCAGAGTAGGTGGTGAAAGTCTGGGTCTGCTTGGTTGGAATGGTGGTGTGTTACGCTTGATCAGTGCAGTCATCACGCCCCCCAGCAGTCTCGATGCCCATGGACAGAGGGGCCACATCCAGCAGCAGCAGGTCCTGCACCTCCTCAGACTTGTCACCATGCAGAATAGCAGCCTGGACCGCTGCACACATCAACATCAATTTACCATTTGTCAAAAACAGCAGGTCTCCATTATAAATGGGGAAAATAGGAAGTGGGGTGGCTTTCTGGCAGGGGGGGAGGGGTCAAAATGAGGGGAGGAGTTTATTAAAAAAAAAAAAAAAAAAAAAAAAAAAAAAAAAAGGAAATGGGCTCAAAAGATACTACACAACAAATTTCATACATGAACAGAATCGATTGTGGTTCAGACATCCAAGGAAGGATTACGACCATCTTTGAAACGAGAGTTTCTCCGGTGGAAACCGCGAATGTTATGGAAGATCATCATCATCACCACAATCCAATGCAACATCCTGCTATAGCACATTTTTTCCCTTTTCAATAACTGACCACAACTGACCACAAAGGAGTAGTAGGATACCTTTCTCCTTTCAAAATATAACATTACCTCTAGGTATTTATTATTCCTTGAAGGAGTCCTCCAAGTATACATGGAAGGCTAGAGTACATCATGGGTCAAGCTATGACAGTGTTACATTTGCCACTTACCAGCACCGTAGGCCACAGCTTCATCAGGATTGATGCTCTTGCAGAGTTCCTTGCCATTGAAGAAATCCTGCAGAAGTTTCTGGATCTTGGGAATACGAGTGGACCCACCCACCAGCACAATCTCATGGATGGCTGGTTTATCCAGCTTGGCATCACGCATGGCTTTCTCCACAGGCTCCAATGTACCACGGAAAAGGTCGGCATTCAGCTCCTCAAACCTGAAGCAGCCAGACACATCAATCCATCGTCTACATAAAAACCAAAAGGCTCTGTTCAAAATTCAGCCACTTAAGACACCTTAAACTTTTATCTGCTTCATCACCATTTCTAAGAAAGTTTATTTATAAGTAAATGGCAATTTCATTTCTGTTGTTATTTCAAGTCTCTGAAACTCATAGCCCTCAAACTTCTCTGAGAAAAAAAAAATGTCACTGGCTCTGTGCTATCTGCAGTCTTTCTGTTAACCATGAGACAATCTTTCTGTCAATCATGCAGCACATGAGAATCATTTAACTTAAAAAGACAGTACAACCAGTAATGAATTGAAAGGAAGGAACATGCTACTTTGTTTGCCTTATGCCTACTATTTACAAATGGGGTTTAAAACAAAACAACAACAAAAAACCTTACCTAGCACGAGTGATGCTAGTGTAAAAGTCGATGCCCTCAAACAACGAGTCAATCTCAATGCTGGCTTGAGTGGAAGAAGAAAGGGTACGCTTTGCCCGCTCACAAGCTGTACGGAGGCGTCGGACTGCACGTTTGTTGGCCGAGATATCCTTCTTGTGTTTGCGCTTGAACTCTTGGATGAAGTGGTTGACCATGCGGTTGTCGAAGTCTTCACCTCCCAGATGAGTGTCTCCAGCAGTGGACTTCACCTCAAAGATGCCATCTTCGATGGTCAGGATGGAGACATCAAAAGTACCACCTCCCAAATCGAAGATCAGCACGTTGCGCTCAGTGCCTGCCTGTAAAAACCCATTAGAATATGATGTTAGCATACCCTTGCCAACTCCAGCTCATTGTGCCATACAGTGGAACTTTTCAAATAAGGACCTAGACTTAAGAGCTCCATATCTTTTTCCAATACTATGGTACACAGAAGTCTGTCCACAGGCTTCATGTTGAGGCGACAAAAGCAAAAGCATGAGACAAGTCAACACTCAAACCTTGCATGTAACTTTAATCAGTCATTAGCAGCCACAACCATGAATTTGCGCTGACTGCATTGTGTGCATGTTCATGCCAATGTATGAGCACTTCTCCGTGTGTGTATGGTATTTTCCCCCCTTTTTTTTTTTGCACAATAACTGCTGCCAAGCATAAAAACATTCACGGTTGGTTCGGGCCATTATCAGAAAAGGCTTCTCTGATGGAAACAATGAGTGGTATGAAAAGTCATGATCAATGTACCAATAAAGAGCGGCTTCCAATCCCCCTTTACAATCTACTAGCCATTTGGCTTGCCTTTCTTTTCTGCTCTAGTTATCGATCCTCCAAAGAACACACCTTCTTGTCCAGACCATACGCAATAGCTGCAGCTGTGGGCTCATTGATGATACGCAACACATTGAGACCAGAAATGGTTCCAGCATCCTTTGTTGCTTGACGCTGCGAGTCGTTGAAGTATGCTGGCACTGTGACGACAGCATCTGTAACAGTCTGAAACAGAAAGAGTGGCCATCAGCAGCTGGCATCTCAGCTTTTTCTTTGGCCTGTAACATCTTTGTGATACTCGGAAATGAAAGCCCTGGTGTCAGAGACAACTAAAAAAAGGTTGCCTGCCTTACCATCCTGGACCCAAGAAAATGCATCAGTGGTATTGAGAGCAAACTAGAACAAGACATCTGAGGCACCTGCCCCACCCATCACATATGCCTCCGGACATCAAGACATTGTTCAACATAATGTAAAACTAAATCGTCTGTCTTTCCAGAAAACTATGTTTGAAATTTCCTACCAAACCTATGCAAGAGAAATAAATTTGGTACTTTCTAGTCTCCTCTCCATCTTGTTCCTTGGCTTCAAACAGAGACCCGCCATCCATTCCCTCTATGGGACTCATGTCTAGATCAGCGAACATGCATTCCACCTTCATCCATAAAAAAAAAACAACAACAAAAAACACACCTCTTCTCTGAAAGGTCAGCATTCAACATATTTGCCAGATTTTTTTTATGCATGCTTTTACCTGCAGCAGCAATGCTTTCTCAAAATAACTTTGGTCGGAGTCTTTCCAATTTGTAAACAAGACAATCTTACCTATCAATTACTGATATTGCAAATGTAAATTTTGAACCCAGTTTTCTGAATTCACTAACCACATTACAGTTTTGATCAGTTTTCAAAATTATTCGCACGACTATTTTGAAACAAATTTACCAAGGGGTTCAGAGATTGTAGCACGGTGGAAGTATGTTTTTTGCCTCAGTGTCAAAACGTAAGTAAAGTCACTTGAAATACCTCGCTGATAAGTGAGTTTCAAATCGGATACGACGGCTTGGATGACACTTTACTCTAAAATGTGTGCAACCACCAATCCATTACTGCTCAAGTGAATTTCAGCATCCGCAGTTTCATTATAAGCAATATTCAGAACTATCCTTGTGACCCATATATACAAGGCGACACTGAAAATCTGGAAAAAAAAAAAATGAAAATGAGGCAGTGGTCCATGGGGCCCACCACAATGGTGCGACATAGGCTAACAAGATCGCTCGACCTGTGTTGTCTTCAACGTTAGAGAGCGCTTCCTCATTTCCGGTCGTCTGCTTCAGTGCTGCTTTGGTCATAATACCGCCGATTCAACGGTTTTTGGGGGGTTTTTTTTTTTTTTAAATAACGAAACTTGAAATATGGAATTTCCCTCTGGGGCCTTGCCAAGAAAACGGATTTCAGTCACCCAGACTGAAGAATGGCACCCATGCATATATTACATCTCTACCCGTGTAACTACACATCAAAATGCCACCAGTTCCAAGTCATGTGGGCCACTGGAAAATGCGATGAGTAGAGTGCTCCGATTCTTACTTCATTATGTATTATTTGTATGTGTATCCCCTGTTTTGACCTTCCTATTCCCATTGGTTGTATCTAGCCTATATGTGCACATCCTCTAACGAATGATTTCTCTTTTTTCAAAAGGCAAACCAATCCAGTTTGGGGACTCCATACTCCATTCTACTCTTGGTAATTCAATCACCAACACTCCTCTCGACCCACCATCCACTCACCTTTCCCAGGTAAGCCTCAGCCGTTTCCTTCATCTTGACCAGCACCATGGATGAAATTTCTTCAGGATAAAACGTTTTCTTTTCACCCTTGTATTCAACTTGCAGCTTAGGCTTGCCACCATCATTGGTTACGTTGAGGGCCAATGTTTCATGTCCGACTGGACAGCCGAGTCATCAAACTTGCGACCAATCAGCCGTTTGCATCTGTAAAATGAACACATTTTCCCCCAAAAGTCAGAGAAAGGGTAATGACAACACAAAACAGAAACACTTTATTTTCTGGGCAACTCAGCCAGCCAAGGGAAACAATATCCTCAATGAATGTTTTCAGGAGGAAACCACAGAAACTTGGTTTTTCATCACAGTTGCCACACTGACTTTGTTATTCTTTTTTAAATTTTTTCCTATGAACTCACGTTAACAGAACTATTCATAACAGATAACCACTAAATTAAAACTATACAAGGGTTTGATATGAAACTGCATCTCTCTATTCAAAATGAATGACAAATGTGTGCTATTGCACTGTGTTTGTTGTACACATTCAAGAACTTAAAATTCACTTAAATCACTAAGCATTAAGAGTTTCACTTAAATCAGTGAAGCATCAAGAGTTTACTTACCAAAGATAGTGTTCTCTGGGTTCATGGCAACCTGGTTCTTGGCGGCATCACCAATCAGTCGTTCAGTGTCTGTGAACGCCACATAGGAAGGGGTGGTGCGGTTTCCTTGGTCATTGGCAATGATCTCTACTTTGCCATGTTGGAACACGCCCACACAGGAGTAAGTTGTGCCCAGGTCAATTCCAATTGCAGGAGCCTTAGCCATGTTCTTGATTTGTTTTAACTGCAATTCAAAATGTAGACAATTCTGGAGTTAAAAGAGTCTACAAAAGCACAACAAATGTAAACCCCATTACATTAAAAAAAAAAAAAAAAAATCCTTATCATCCAATTTTCAGTCCAGACAGACCATTTATTCCTCCACCATAATCTTTTCCAATAGTACCGACGCAAGATATCCAAGAATGACACTTTTATTCCTACAATGAGCAGGCAATATGGTGTGACATCTCGTCTTACAAGAACATGAAATCTCAGGACTTTAGTATCTTCTCCTAGCATACTGAACATGTGACTAGGAATTTAAAACTTTATCTGGCTCTTTCCTTTTCCTACTCAAACTTAACCTGTAAAGTACCTGTAAGCAGTCTGCTGACGGTGCAGTAAAAGTGCTTTCCCCAGTACCTATGTGCCATCCACTGACGTCATGCATTTTTCTTGAATTTTCATTCGTTACTATTTCCATCAACGGACACAATGAGAATGAGAGAGTAAATAGTAAGCCTTATATTAGGTAGCGGCAGCCAAAGCAGCGCTCTGTCAACTGGTACTGCACACCGATTTTGCTCATTTTCCATGCACCCTTATGTTCATGCTCTTGCATGCTGTGGTTTGAACAATGTGTCAAAATAAAGTTCAACATTTCCTCTTTTGAATGAGTATTATTTGAAGTATGAATGTTTTGTGAAGAAATAAATACTTAAGAGAGAATGAGGTGTGTGATCCGCGTACTTCCGTCACGCGTCCGGCGCTCGCGGCCATTTTCGGTCAAGTCAACTTTGACACGGTGCACTTTCTACCAAATATTAAAGAGTACAGACAACGCACATGGCCATATGAGGTACCAAAATAAAGTGAATTTAATGTAGAATTTTACTGTCAGAGGGGAAATTCAAATATTGTAAAAATGAAATACAGGACGAAGTTTTAGTAAAATTTCCAGCAATTTTGGCGAATTTTGGATTAAAAAAACAATCATAGACACATGATTCCTGTACTCATAATGAAGTATAGACCGTACCCTTTCGATGAGGTACAAGGTTAATGTATTCATTGCCTGTCCTAGTCAATTCAGCCAATCAAAATGAGTGACCTGTGGACCAAATTGACGCCTGCGCATGTGCATTCAAAACCAAACATGGACAACACCCACTCGAACTTCGATGAACAAGATCTTGTGAAATTTCGCAAGAAAATCCATAAGAATCGCAACATATTGCACAGAAATGATGTTTTGGTATATTACTGTCAGTCTACACTATTCATTTTCACTAGATTAAGAAATATTAGCGAAAGAACTGGCAGAGATGTGAATGTCAAAAGTACAAATTCTCACTTGACAGAAAATCAAGTTTGTCACTTTTTTTTAACACAGTTTACGTATAAATGACATTTTTAACATTAGTGACTTTATTCATCAATAGTTTGATGTTTTACCTTACTACTGCATTTTTTTCCACTTTTCACATTTGCGGTTTAGGTGTTAAAAAAACGAAAAAGTGAACGATCGTGTTTTGCCGATGGAACTTAAAGGGAACTAACTCGCTTCAAACTGGTCGTTCAAACAAACACGATCACTTCAAGTTTCGAAGAAGAAAATGTTTTCCAACAACTAACACGATGAAAATTCCCATAATTGCTATTGATAATGGACCCATATAACACAATTTTGTTTGTTAAGCCCCGTTAATACAAATGCGGACAAAGAGTCTCGAATCAATGTGAAGTTTTTTTTTTTTTTTTTTTTTTTTCACTAGTGCTGAGTATGCCTGTAACCAATTTTAATTATCTGAGGAATATTCTCTCCTGGTTAGGAATATTGAAAATGATGATTCTCAATGTTTACCACATACTATCAATGTAATGTGTCAATATTTATATCAAAATGGGATCCTCTGTTTTATGCAAATGCATTTTTAGTCTGGTGAAAATTACACACACACACACACACACACACACACACACACACACACACAGGCTGGCGCAGACACCACATGCTCAAATAAGCATGCACAAAACATTTATACATACACCTCTTCCTGTTTTTTCTGTGTGAATTCATAATATCCTATATGTGAAGTGCATGCATGCATGTGCAAGCACACACACACACACACACACACACACTTTTTTTCTTGTCTGTTTTGCTTTTTCATGAGCACACATAATATATCAACAATTGTGTGTGTCCGTGTTGTGGAGGAGGGGTGGGCTGTTAGCAACTGACTTGGTGACTACATACATCGAAGAAAGACACCATAGCACCATCAATATGATGAAGAGAAACAAGCCCATCTCTATGGTATGGTTCAGCAGCAAAAAAAATGAGCAGGAAAAAAGTGATGTTCTACGCCTCTCTGCTGAAAAGGCTCCTCAGCTTCGGAAGCAGCATGTCCAGCAGGCAGAGAAGGCAGTATTAGCCGGAAAAGTATTATTCTGGATGAAAACCGACAGAAAAAAGACGCAGCATTGGCTCAAAGAACTAATAAGATCAATGAAATAGTGAGGCAGATGCAAGTTCATAGGGACCATGCTGCACTGCAGCTGATGTCAACCGTTTGCTGCTCATGTATCGCACATGCAGAGATCAGGCTGCAGCACTATGAACTGACATTCAGTAGCACAGGGTGGTTCTTGGAAAAAAAAATCTCCACTCCTGCAATTGGGGGGTACAGTACAGGTGCTGAGTGCCAGACTCAAAAGCTTTTTAGCAGAAACTTCTGTGCGTATCACCTCCAATCCTGCTTCAGCTACATGTCCTGCTAATGGCAGACACCCTGGAAATTGTCGTCCTGCTGTTCCTCCTGCGGATGATTGTGTACCTCCTGCTGCTGCAGCCAACTTCCAGCCTGCTACAGCTGTTGAAGTAAATCATCCAGCACCACATTCTCCAAATCCTTCAGATCTTGCTCCTGCTCCTCTCCCCCTCAAGGAAACGCTGGTCGTCATTGTGACCATGGTCCTGCTCCACCATCCTCAAAGAAAACCCAGAGACTTCAGGGTGCTGCTCAAAGCCCGTCTCCTGAATCTTTCAACTGTGCAAAATCCACACGGTGATGGACACCAGTTGTCTTTCACCAAGTACCAGTTTGGCAAGTTGGGAGATTTGGTTGCCTTTCATTACGATGACGACTTCTACATTGGTGAAGTTGTTGAAGTCATGTCTCCAGAAGAGGGTAAAACTACAAAATCAATTTCATGGAGAAGTGCAGCATTAGGAAGACGGCATTTGCTTGGCCCAAAGTTGCAGACAAATGGAAGGTCCATAGAAACATTCTGTTTGCCTGTGGGAAGGACATCAGCATTGCTCCCATCTCATCTTCAGGCAGAACATGGCACGTTGAAACCATGGATTTGCTCATGAAGAAGCATATGGACTTCAGAGAGCTCTGTTTGTAGACATTTAATGCTTTACCACCACACCATGAAACCTACCTCAGAGGGGAAAAGACATCAAAAAGTGTGCTGTATAGACCTCTATTATTCAAAGTCACCAAATATGTATTTCAATAGCTGAGGCAGTGACATTTCTTCTGCTTTTTATGTGTTTTTTTTTTTCTTTTCTCAGAATAATACGAAGAAGCTCTACTGAATTTGACTTCAGTGCACTTCAAAAAGTAAATGCAACCATAGGCACAAGTGTTTTATGTGAAAATCCCCATGTTGGGGTCATTTTTTTTTTTTCAATTTTTTTTTCTAACTGAAAATATGAAATTGAAAATAACGGCCATTGTGAAACACGAAAATCTGGTAAATATTACATAATCTGACATGTAAAAACTGGTTTTTTTATATTCTTATTATTGACCATATGAGAGGAAACACATCTCCAAATAGACAACACAAAGTTTTAGGCAACTTTCTATTGATTCTTGTCTTCAAGTCTTGCACATGCTTGACACTTACGGCATTTCAGGTCATCTGGCGGCCATTTTGAAACAGTTAAAACTGGTAATATTAGGCACAAAAAAAAATGTAATTGCATGTACTTATTGGAATTATCAATATACATCACAGTACCAAATACTGAGCAGTATCTGGAGTGGTTTAAAAGTTATGACAGTTTATAGTATATTTGTTGTGAATATGGTCTGTCACTGCACTTTTTTGCACATTTTACCAAAAGTAAGCCTCCATATTTCATAATTTTGAACTCCTATGTGCCTACACAAAAATTGGACTTACGCTGCATATTTAGTACACTGGAACAATGACAGAAAATATGAGCCTCAAATAATTTTGTTTAAAATTACAGAGCCTCAAAAATGGTACAATGTGCAAATGTGACATTTTTTTTAAACGTGAAAATAGTCATTTTTGGCTTGTCGCTGAAGGAAAACTGTGGTCTCCTATTGGTATGTGTATTTGTTTTACTATAAGTACATATTGAGGTCTGCAAGTTTGTAAAAAATGAGCTGTGTTTTGCATTGTTTGGTTGCTCCGGTCTCCAAATCGCCATTTTGACTAATGTTTTGGAAGTGTCAAACTTTAAATGTCAATATCTCTGGAACTAAATAAGGTAGAACAGTAATTTTTTTTTTTTGTTGTTTTGTTTCTTTTGAAAATGTCTATTAGAAAAAGACAAAAGCAACATTATGCACAGCAAGAATATTTTTTGCTACCATTACCTACTTATATGTCTGTAGTATTAAAATGAAATGCAAATGACCACAAGTGATGGGAAAGACCACTTTCTCTCATCATTGACTATATGACTGGCCAGCGCTTTTGTCTTTCTTGCAAAGATGGCGGTGCAACCTTTGACAAGCGTAGCGACCTAGTCAACAGACTTGCACAGCTGAACAGCCTCCGCAAATCATTTTTAACAAAGATCTTTTATCCGACTCACTCGGGCATGAAGGTGAGGATGAAATTAGTGATGGATACCAGCGTTATGAGCTAGTGTGAACTTTACACACAGTGCCAGTGGACAGCAACGGTGACAGTCAGTGCGAGAGGGAAGCGCGGCCACTCGCAGCATAAGACGGGGAAAGGGTTGGGGAAGAAGAGTGTAAGAGAAGGTTGAAGTCCAGCATGGGGTGTGGTAGGGGGTGTGATCGTGGACTGACCTGTCTGCATAAGTGTGAATATCTTGATAGACTTCTGAACTACTTTACTTTCATTTACAGGTGTAGTGACAATACAAACTTTATATTCAACTTTTTTGCTTTGTGTTCTTTTTTGGATTTCAACCTGTAGTAGTAAATAGATGTTTTGATCGCGCGCGCAATAAAAAATCCAAATCTAAATGCCTAAATAGTTTTTTATTACCAAAATTGAAACAAAAGAAGCCCAGATTCTAAACCTTCAATTTTCTCAAATTTTTTTTTAATCTCTTGTTTTCAAGCTAAATTTTTTTTTTTTATTATATCTTCATTCAATTTCCTTCAAAATCTTATTTTTTTTCTGTCTCATAGTTTTTTAGCTAAAATTGTTTTGTTCATTACTATATCCAAATCATTAGATTTACCTGGCATTGGAAAAGCCTTTATTTGTAATATTCCCTGGCAGTGAAAGGGTTAATGCCATGTGCAAGCAACCAGCCTGAAAATTCAGCAGATGTAACTTTGCAATTAAATATGTTAAAATATGAGGCTGCCAGACCAACCAACCCCATCCCTCCCGAAGAGTGGCACCTACATTGATTTCCTCACTTTATAAAGTGAAGGGCACAGCTCATTTACCACAGTCTTAATTAAGCATCCTACTATGCATTTAATAATGGTGTGAAATAACACTGTACAGATTAGACTTACAGATCTGTTGAAAAACAATCAAAAATCAAGGTAAAGAAACAAAATATGCCTGCAAGTGGCAGTAAAGTTCCCCCCCCCCCCCCCCCATATTTCAGCCTCTACTGGCATCTGCTGTTCTCATGTATCAGCATGTTTCTTGAAGAAGTAGACATATCAAGATGCAATTTTGTACACAAGAGTTTTAGCAAGAATTGTCACTCTTTGGTCTAAGTATGGCTACACTCCACCAGCACAATTCCCTCTAAAGAACTTAAAAGGTCAAAATGCAGTCATTTCCTGTCTACAGACTGTGAATCATAATTCACTAAACTGTGGGGAGAGTCCATAACTTATCCAAGTTAGGCCAGCCATGTGTTACACTTTTGTTTCACCACTGATGACGGAGGATACACACTGCCCAAGGTAAGTTATGAATCACGTTTCCTGATGAAAATCAGTTATGCAACACTGTAAACTACTAATAACTAAAACAAGTCAGATCTGGCAGTGCTGTCATCTTCATCATTTTCATCTCAAATATTTAAGAACGGTCGTTTGCTCAGATTCATGTGAAATTCTTTCTAATCACAACGTTCATTGGATTGACAGATCAAACAAAAACATCTACATCATTGCAAACAGACCTGTCTTCTTGGAAAATGGCAACTCCAACTGCCATGTCATATTACAGAAAATTTCTATAACAAAATTTGAACTTCTACAAGTCTGAAGTTGGTTCCAGTAACATGAGAAGTTCAATCGCAGCCAAACTAAAACAGACTCAAAGACATATGCCGAATTCCAAGCTAAACACTGCTCATTGCAGCCAAACTAAAACAGATTCAAAGACATATGCCGGATTCCAAACCAAACATTGCTGAAGATGGCATTTGTAGGAGCCATATTCAATCTTTGCTCTGCATGCACTGAACAAAATCCCTTTGACCTACCAAATTGCAAAAACTTGACAGCTTCACAGCTAGTTTTCAAAGAAATTTAGAATAAAAGAATCTCTTAAAACGTTTTCTAAAAAGCTTTTAAATGCACAGAAGTTAAGGACAGTTCGTAATCAGTACCTGAGGTCACAGTTTCTAAATCTATGCTGACAAGCATGCTCAAATACCGTGTCCCGAGATTCAGCGCTTGCATGTACTGTTTTTCAAATGTGCGTAGAATAGTAGTAGCTGGAGGGCCATTAAAACTTAAATGTTGCCGGAGGTTCAATTCTACTTTCTATACTTAGTCCATATTAAAACTAATGACCATATTTAATACAGGATTGGCTGAAGACTTGAAATTTACTCGACACACCTCCACCGGCAACACCATGTGACCCAGCAGCCATGTTATTTTATTGTAGATATTCTGGAAAACTAAGGAAATAACATCAAGTGCATCCCTCTTCCATGATGACCATCTGAATACTTATGACTGTGTGGACAGACAGAAATATGCAGTAACCAAAGACGATGGCGCGATTTTTTTTTTCTCCCCACTTTCTCTCTTGAACCTTTTTATCTGCTGTCCCCAGTGTCTGCTAAGTCAGGTAATAGCCCTTTCCAAAAATGCCAACCTTCCGTGTCAAAATCTGGGAACCATGATTTGAACCGAAGTGGGGCGCGATATTCAATGAAGTGGCTGTTGTTCAGCTTTCAACTAAAAAGCCTTTTTTTTACCCTCCCATGTTTCAGTTGAAACTGCAGGGTTCATTGGAAAAAAAACAACAAAAAAGGCATTTCCAAGCATTAAAGAGTACCATATATTCTCTGGGGGGTTATTCTGCAATACCTTATTATCACTATAGTATTTTTTTAAAATGACACCCCCTCCACTCCATTTTTTTCTATTGAAATTTCTGGGGGGGGGGGGGGGGGGGGGGGGGGCATGAGGGACTACATTAGAGATTTCAAGAATTATTTCTTTATTACAACAATTCCAGAAGAATTTGGAAGTGCTGGCGTTTGTAACTTAACCTACTTTCAGTTTTGCTTGATGGTTGATTTAAGACAAGGTTTCGACTTAACAGCAAAAAAATAAAAAAAAAGGCTGACAACGGAACCTATTGATAAGGCAACAAAATCCTGATCATCTTTTCTAGGCCCTTTTTTTTGACGAAAAGAGGTCTATCTTCTAAAGATTTTTCCCCCAATTCATGCTGCTTACAGACTTTCAAGTGATTTAGTGCAGTCGACAAGACTAACTTTTGTCACAAAGAGTGAAAGCTAACAGGTCTGCACATGAATACTGGCTGAGCTGATTTGACAGGACATTTTTCTCACAACTGCTGGGATTGTCACTTCTGGTATTATCGATTCATTCCTAGTGGCAGCCCATCTTACCAGCACCAGACATGAACATCTGGTTACAACAGCATGAAAATGAGGTTTCCAATCAAAATTTTGGTATTTGACATGCGCTGGACATTGTGATCGAATCGCTAATAGGCCAGTATGTCTAACCATCAAAAAGCAGATCTGACCACTGATTGTGAGACAAAGATTTTCCAACACCAAGGGACTATGTTGGCATGGCCATTGTGACAAGATCAATTGGCCGAGTTTAAACACAAAATAATGCTCTATGAGAACTACGTAAACGAAATGAGGGAGACGGACCGGCCAAAAGGCGAAGTCCTAATTTTGGGGCCTCCATTTGAATCTTCATTCTTCAAATCAGTTGCCACGTCGTCTCCATAGACTTTAAGTGACTCGGGTGTGCGCGCAAAAAAAAAATCCCACTTCCTTATTTAAGAGACA
>JADBJO010001174.1:35000-45000 GCA_016801955.1 Conus betulinus
TCACACACACACACACACACACACACACACACACACACACACACACGTGCGCGCGCACGCACGCACGCACGCACACACACACACACACACACACACACGTGCGCGCGCGCTCTCAGAGAGAGAGAGAGAGAGACAAGAGAGAGAGAGAGAGAACAGGGCGATTTCCATCCATTCAAAGGGCAGTTGCTGGTCTTGACCTCTACTGTTGCCTCCAAACGCAGAAGAAGTATCAGTTAATGCCCTCAGTGCGATGGTTCAAACCCCCTGATTAAAAAAAAAAAAAAAAAAAATCAACCGTGGCTCCGTCCCTACATCTTCCTGTTGCTTCTTCCTCTGCCACTCCACACCTTCCACCTTTTCCACCTCCCTCCCGCCCACTTCTTCCAACTCATTCCAAATGGTCGATGCTGATCACCCAGGCAACATCTCTGACGAGCACCCATCTCACCATATGAATTCCCCACAATTCACACAAAGCCAATACCGGGAAAGATTAAAATCTTTACAACTACCAGCCGCCGTGGCGAAGTGGTTAGCGTCGCGGACTCCCGGCTGGGAGGTCGTGGGTTCGAATCCCACCAGAGTCATGTGGGTTTTTCTGCCCCAACCGGCTCCTACCCAGAGTTGAGTTTGCTGCGGACTCAGTTGGGAAGACTGGGACCACACAGTCGAGTTTCATCCACTTAATGGATGCGCTTCTGAGAGTGTTGCTCCAATTTCCGGACCAATACTGCAGGTGTCTGTATCTCTCGGGCCTGGTTGACGCTGGGATATATTATGAAAGGAAGCGTAGAGTACAGCCCTGTCATGTAGTCTCAGACCGAAATGGATATCCGTAGCATCATCTTAATCATCCTCATTCTCATCGATCAGCATTAAAAAAAAAAAAAAAAAATGTCTCAAATTCTGTGGCCCTTCACGCCCTGCTCTCATGGTGACCTCAATTTCGATGTCCTCTCCACGTCTGTGGTCTTGGTTTGGTTCCGCCAGGGTCACCGGTATCGGCGAGCTCATGGGGGCTGTCTTTGGACGGACATGGTGGCGCCCTCGGAGGGAGAGCTCACTCATGCCGGCTCCGCGACTAAACAATTATTGTCGTCAGTAGGGGGCTTAGTAGGTGGTCCTGCGTATGTTAGATCAGAACAGGCGCCACTGAACACCACCGAAGTGACTCGGCGACAGTGCAGCGTCTCCTCCGGTGGGTTGCCTCTTGACGACTTGACATTGACTGCTCCCTGTGGATTGCCGGTGCTGGGGCTGCGGCGGGGCTGACCGGGCTGTGGCTGTGGTCGGGGTGTCAGAATGAGCGGCGTGGGTGCACTGCCTCTGTGGTGGCGCAGAGGTTGGGACAGCCAAAAAAAAAAAAAAAAAAATCTTTACAACTTCCAACACTGAAAGCAAGAAGAGTAAGAGGGGACTTGATTCAAACATATAAGATATTTAATGGTATTGATGATGTGATAAACCATGCTTTTTTTTGTACTCCACAGACAAATAATGCAAGGAAAATTAAGTGAAGATAAGATACTAAAAACAATATTACAGAACTAATTTGAAAAAATTCAAATTTACTAACAGAGTAACCAAAATTTGGAATGAATCAACAACTAACATCAAACGTGCACCTAGTATTAATGTATTTAAGAACGTCATAGATAAACATGAATTAATAACAAAAATGAAATATGAATTTGATGTATAAATGAGACTGAGCTAGTCTACGACTGGACTAACAGACATAAGATAAAAAATATATATACAGAATGGGCTTAAAAAGCCAAAATAGGCTTAGTTTTTTTGATACAACACCCCAATTCCTGATCCTGATCCTGATCAAATTCATGACAGTGAACACAATACGAAAGAACAAGCAGCATTACTATGGAGTTGCTCGGTTTGCCTTAAATCAAATTGTTTTGTCATGGCAGCAAGAGTTACCTTCTTTGCTCAATAGTCACCGTGTGTATTGTATATCTTTATTTCTTTTAACTTTCTTGTGGTTAAAAGAAACAGAGAATGGTGGATAACTGGTCTTGCTGCTGATCATGAAAAACCGATGCTTGAAATCTGACACTTTTGCCTAATTCACCATCGGCGGACTGGGACCTCGAGGCGGGCTTCGTCTGATAATGATTAAAAAAAAAAAATAATCTCTATCATCAGGTGTCTTTGTTTTCCAATAATGATTAGAAATGAAATGACTAATGATGTTCTAAAAAAATTTATCGAGCGATCTGCGATAAATATTTAAACTAATTAAAAGATGGAAACATCTTCACTTCGGACGCGAATGTTGATCAAGTATGGCTGCCTGACAACATACCAGTGCTTCCAAACAAAGATAAACTCTGCAGAATAAGGTAAAGAAATTTGTTCGAACATTGCTCCTCTTTTAGGAAGAATCTAATCATGTAAATAGCAATCACTCAAAAATATAAGAGAACAAGATATGTATTTTTCTATTGCTAAGACAAACATTACAGGCATTTGATTACGGTCATTCATTAGCGAATGATTTACTCACCTGCTGAAACCTGACCGATAACAGTTACTGATTGGGGGCTGCAGAGACACACAGACACAGACAGACAGACAGACAGACACAAACACACACACACATACACACACACACACACACACACACACACACACACACACACACACACACTCTCTCTCTCTCTCTCTCTCTCTCTCTCTCTCTCTCTCTCTCTCTCTCTCTCTCATCACGCGCAATTCATGGTGAGTATAAGAAAAAAAAAATCAAAATGTTGATTTAAGCTTCATACAAAAAAAAGGGAAGCAGAATGTGAATTACTGGTGATCAAGACAACAACAGATGGCAAATGTTTTAAACTTGGTTATTTCTATGGGGGAAGGGGGGGTGTGTGTGTGTGTGGGGGGGGGGGGGTGGATTGTGGGGAAAGGGATTGGGGGGAAAGGGTAGGTGTTTTGGGTTGGGTGGGTTTTCAGTAATCAGTGTACATATTAGCTGTAATAGTTAAATCTTGGGCAAGAGTGTAAAATGTTTTCATCGTGCCTGCATGGAAATTGCTCAGAAATAGACATGTACTGACCTGTTTTCATCAATGGTTTAGAACTAGCAAATCCATGGAGGAATTGGCTTCTGTCACAGAGAAAGTCCTAATTTGGTCATTCTTTCCATGAGGTGACAATAAAAGAAATCATGATGAAACTTGATCAATGAGAGTGGAGATGGGAGGGCTAACTGAATTGTCATCAATTTTAGTTCCAAGTTTATCATGATTCATACAGAAAAAGTAATAGATGTGTACATTTCATGAGGTATTGTACGACAGTCATCTGGTCAGGACTTACAAAAAAGGTCGCAGGTTCAAGACCTAACAACCTAAGTGGGTGAAGTAGGGGGACAAAATTTATCAAATTTCCCTGATCAGTATCAGCGGAGACTGTTACTGTAGCGTTAGTGCCTTAACCATGATGATTTTATGAGCACACTTAAATAAGATATGGTGGAAAACAATCATTGTTCTGCTGTCTCTGGAAAAAGAAATCGGGTCCATTGAATGATCTTCAGTTTTTGTTTTATTTGACGAGAAGATACATGTCTAGTGAACTTTATAGAACAATTAAATGAATTAAAATAAAAATCAAACCAGTTAGATGTTAAAGTGTACACAAGCATGCATGTGATGTATTTGTGCCCATCACATGGTTCATATAAACATACAAAAACATATGCATGCTAATGCACACAAGTACACATACATGCACACAAACACAAGATACAAATAAGAAAATACAATCTGGAAAAAAAAAGCAAGCCAACAACAGATGAATGAAACAGGATGTTCCAAAGTGTTTGTGACACCAGGATGAACAAAACTAGTTTTTAGTACAGTGCAATCAACGTGAACACCACTCATGCTTTATCAGATTTTTTTAACAGCCATTCACACACACATGCACACACACACTCATGCACGTACACATGCATTTTATAAGCAATGCTCTGTTGAAGCAAAGATGAGAACAAGGACATTGTCCCATTCCCAAGGTCTTTCAGAACCTGCCGGGTTATTCTTGCCAAAAGTCGTTCAAGTTTACGCATGTCTTGCTTTGACATCAAAATGTGGCTTAGGGCAATGAACCTGAGAGAAAAAGTGTGAAGAATAATGAAGTTCCTGCAGCATGCCAGACTTCACTCTGACAACAGGCTGACTGACAAGGGAAGTCAGGGAACACAGCAGAGAGAGAAGAAGAGTCAAAACACTCATCAAATAACTTTAACATTTAGCATCTAATCACACCTTTACCTTGCTTAATTTAGAAGAAGAGTCAGAACAATCACCAAAACAATCTTTAACATTTAGTATCTAATCACACACTTTGCCTTTCATAATTTTGTTACAGTTTACAAGAAAAGTTAAGGGTAAAAAATCAAAGGAGGTGAACCATCCACTCTTCATTATAGTAAATACCCTTTGACAGGTATACCTCTGAGTACTGTTTGATGTATGCAATTAAAGAACAACAAACAACATAAAGATTGTCACCAACCCCAACCACCCTTTGTACTATACCTGATTTTGTAACAGTAGAACATGAAGATGATGAAGACAAAAGTCAACATTCCACTTTTTTGTTGTTGTGAGCTCCCCATGGCAGACTGTCACTGACTGTCTACTGTCTGATATGAGTCCAGTGTTTAAATCTTCCTGGTTAATTTGTTCAGCTCTCAGGATAAGCCTGTCATCATTAGGTCATTTCAGCACCAGCTGGCCTTCAGACAGCTCCACTGCTTTCACAGCAGAGTTCAGGCTCATGTCTTCCTGTGACCAGGTGTGTATTTGATCCAAACAGAAACAGGACTGGCATTCTTCAACCAAACACATGTATCCTTCCTCTGCCTTGACAGCATCATTTGCACAGGACCTGACTATGAACTCTTAGAATTAGAAAAAAAAAAAAAAATGTGTGGGGGGGGGGGGGGGGGGGGGGGGGGGGGGAGGGGGGAGGTGGAGGAGGAGTGTGTGGGGATGGGGGAGACAGTTTATCTGTGTTATGCTTCACTGAACTGGAGTGTACTTTCTTTTTTCCCTGACAGCTAACCTGTCAAGATGCCGAGTGCTGGGGCTTTACCGGCTCCTCAGATCATGCCTTTGCGTGAGCAGTTCAGTGGACCGTCCAGTGCCATAGACACCAGTGTCTACATTGAAATTTCCACAGGTAAAAGATCCAGGGCGGGAAGAGGGGTGGAGGGGAGGGGCAAACGAATCAGGAGAAGGGGGGAGAAGGGTTGGGGGGTCCAATACCAACTTGCTGAACCAGGGGTGACCGTATGGGATGAAGATCCATGGATGGGAGAGTGGGTGAGGAGAAAGGGTGGATGAATCTGGACAAGCTAGATGAGAGATACATGGATGAGTACATGTTTGTACACACTCTCTCTCTCTCTCTCTCTCTCTCTCTCTCTCTCTCTCTCTCTCCCCCACACATATGCAGACACAGACAGACACACACACGCGCATACACACACACACACACACACACACACACACACACGCAAACACACACACACACACATGCACACACATACACACACAAGCACATGTGCGTCTGCACACAAACGTATGGATGCTGGCATGCACTCACACACACACTCACACACATAGACAGATAGACAGGCACTCTCACACACACAGACCCCCCCCCCCCCCCCCCCCACACACACACACATACATGCCCCCCCACGCACACACATATGCACACACACACACACACACACACACACACACACACACACACACACACACACACACACACACACTCTTTGTCATCTGATTTAAAAACTCCACCAATAACCGATGCATTTCAGATGCGCCAAACTGCCGGTTATATTTCACAACTGATGGCTCCAAGCCAATGCCCCTTCAGCGGAAGGTCGGAGGTCGGGAAGTCACCTTTCGATACTTTGCCCCTTTCACACTGAAATCTGGGAAACGAATCATCAAAGCAGTAGCTGTTTCAAAGTAAGTCAATATATGTGTATATATATATATGCTTCTTAAAGTCATTACTTTACTTACTTACGCCTACAACCCCTTCTGGGGTATAGGCCGCCAACAAGGGTCCTCCAGGCATCACGGTCCAGGGCAATTCTCTCCAGCTGGTTCCAAGTTTTTCCCCCAACGCTGTCATATCTGCATGCAGGTCTCGGCGCCAGGAGTTCCTTGGGCGGCCTCTCTCTCCTTTTTTCCCTGCGGGTTCCAGGACAATGCCTGCCCTGGTGGTGTTGTCGGCAGGCTTTCTTAGGGTGTGGCCTATCCACCTCCATCTCCTTTGGAGAATGTCTGCATCGGCTGGCTTCTGATTTGTTCTTGAAGTCATTGCAAGCTGCTGCTAAAGATTGGTGTTTCAAGATGTAACATGTTACAAATTAATGGTATTGCAGAATGGGTACTTAGCAGCAGTAGTCAGTGACCTACAAAAGATTGATGAATCAAGATGGAGTATATCACAACTTCAAAGATTGATGAATCAAGATGGAGTATATCACAACTTCAAAGATTGATGAATCAAGATGGAGTATATCACAACTTCAAGGTGCTGCACAATGGTTACATAGTAGTAATAGTCCATTTATCTTGATGCGTACTATAGTTAGTTACTTCTTCCCTCCACCTTCTCCCCCCCCCCCCACCCCCCCTCCCCCCGCTCCATACACACACTCTCTATTCCCTTCATTACACTCTTCTCCCTTTCCTGGTGTTTGTTTGTTTTCTTCTTCACCTCTCTAACACACTGAAGCCTGTCAGTAAAGACCATCTGAATAAAAGACTCCCGCCCAATTACAAATTTGTTTTCTTAAACTCATTTTTGTCATCTGTAGATGAGACACTTTAGCATCACTCTCAAAGACACATCCAGTAAGTGGAAGGAACTCGGCTGTGTGGTTCCAGTCTTCCCAGCCGAGTCCATGGCAAACCCAACTGTGGGCAGCAGCTGGTCATGACCTGAACAAGCCGCAAATACAAACAGCACTCATGGGAATTGAACCCATGATCTTCCCTTTTTGATTCCAACATGCTAACCACTGGGCCATGATGGCTAAATTTGTGTCGTTTGTTTTGTGCTGTTGTTGCTGTCGACCTCTTAAGGAAATCACACAGACCTCCTGTCAGTTACTTCAACTTTCCCTGGCTCTCATCCCTCCCACTTTTCCTTTCTCACCCTTCCCTCAGAATCGCTGACACATCTGTTAGCTCCTGTCAACTCTAGACCACCACGTAGTACAGTACATCAGGGGATTTGAGTTCTTCTGTAGATAACTTCTGAAGGTGTTAAAAGGAAATCTTTAATCTGTTGGTGAGTGTTACTGTGTCAGGTGGAGCAGCTCACTGTCTCTCCCAGTCTGCAAAATCCTGTCCCCTTGCCTAAATTTTAGATCACTCCCAGTAGGTTGAAACTTTTATGTCACCAAGTGGACTGTTTGAATTGTTACAGTTGTTATTTTTTTGTGGTATCATTTTAAAGCTTTGAAAATATGTTTACTGTCAGCCATTGTGAGGGGAGTAAATAAAAGAATGTTGTGCCAATGTGCCATGAGTAATAGATGTTTCGAATTTGCCCTGCATAAGAACTAGTTATTACACACACACACACACACACACACACACACACACACACACACACACACACACACACACACACACACACACCCCCCCCCCCCCAGACACACACACACACACACACATACACACACACACACACACACACATATATATATATATATATATATATATATATATATATATATATATATATATATATATATATATATATACAGAGAGATGCTGTCATCATCATCATTATAATCATTGTTATTTACAGCTGTTATTTTATATGAGCGCTCCCGTTTCTTCCAGGGACAAGCGTCTGGAAAGTGCCATCATCTCCAGACATTCAATGTCAATGACATGGGTGAGGCTGGCTTCACAAGTGAAGGTTCCAGTTTCTTTGACACAACGACTGATGTCACCACAGACACGGACTCATCCTCCCACTGTCACATCAAAATCAAAGACAAAAAAAAAGCAAGGTTTGAGGATATGTAATGAAATTAAATGTATTCGTTTTGTTTCACCACAAACAATTTTCCAATGCTTTTCTGTCAGACTGCCTTTTTTTTCCACGTTGTAGTGGCAACAGCACAGTTTTGACAACACTGTGATAATGATGATGGTAATAATGAATATGATTTGTAATATACATAATTGGTTTGTAAACAAGTGGCAAGGATTATGGAAAATTTTTTTTTGAAAATGAAATGCATTTTCCACTTTGTGATTATTGAAATATTGTCCCTTGTATATTTATTATAATGAAATGCATTTTCCACTTCATGACTATTGAAGTATTATCCTTGTAAAAGTACATTTTGGTCTTTATAGTATTGGTACAGGTAACTTTCTCATTTCTTACAGCAAAGCAGATTGTAAACCTGGAAATCTTCTTTAAGATGTTTTATTCCAGGCTGACGGTTAGGTGTAGAGCAAAACTGGTATCATGACTTCATATATACACATACATATATACGTACATGTGTGCACAAAAGCATGCAACACACACACACACACTCACACACACACACGCACACACGCACGCATGCATGCACACACGCACGCACGCACGCACATGCACGCACACGCACGCACACACACACATACACACACTCATAGACACACACACATACACACACTCATAGACACACACACAGTCACGCACAAACAACCCCCCCCCCCCCCCCCCCCCAAACACAGCACACATGCTTACACATGCGCGCATGCGCGCACGCGCACACACACACACACACACACACACACACACACACACACACACACACACACACACACACACACACACACACACACAGATTCAAAGATTTTAATCCTGTGACCCCTTTTGGGGCATGGAGGACCTGAAACAAATCAAACAAATATAAATGAAACACATCAAACATCAAAAAATTTTCTTAATATTAATACACTGAAAATAATGTTACACAACTTTACTAACTTTCAGAAACTTCACTAAGTTTAGCAACACTTTCTTACCACCACAGAGCAAATGACAATAGTTAAATAAAGACTTTATACATGAAAATTTTCTTCGTATAAACTGATGTCTAATGCCGTTATATTTGGTGCATTTCATTTCAAAATGAAATTCATCATCAAGGTCATTCTGGTCACAGTTCCGATGGAATTGTTCATCATAGGGTATTCCACATCATCTGCCAATTTCTATCATGAGTTTATGATTACCACAGCAAAACCAAATTAGTGGGTATGTATAAACATCAGGTAACATTTCAATATATTTTTCATGGCAAAACTGTTTTAAAGTTCCTATAAAATAAACACTTATTACTAGATTTCTAAGCATCATTCCATGCACGTATGTGAATATCTTCCAATGAATTGCGAACATTTGTACAAAGATTGTGAACAGACAAAAACTTTCGTGTCTCCCAAACAATCTTATCTCTCTCTGATCTCTATCTCTCTGTGTTTCTCTGTCTGTCTCTGTCTTTTTCTTTTTTTTTCTCTTCTATATTATACACATTAAAGAAATTCTCCCTAAAGAGATTAGTTTTCCCTAAGGGGGATAAGTTTCGAAAACATTTTGAAAACTATATTTGACATTATCATCAACACAACAGCTGTAACTTCTTACAACTAAGCGTAATTCTGTCTTAATGATTAAAATGAATAAAAAAGGTTATGAACATTTTCTTCTTTTTAACCCAGGATGCTTTATGATGAGCTATTTGTGTAGTGAAATCAGGTACCTCTGATCTTTTGCACCAATTGTGGTTTGTTCCAGTCTCCAGCTCCTAAGGGGCGAGCCACTCCAAAGGAAGCTTGGGCAAGCACTGGGAGTTATCCTTATGGACTGGGCTCTGGAGCAGATGAGCAATGTAAACTTGGTGTTCTGTGTGAATCTTGTACCTTTGCTT
>JADBJO010001174.1:50000-125000 GCA_016801955.1 Conus betulinus
ATCTAAACAAATTTTAAATATTAGTGTTTTGCATCGTAAAAAAAAAAAAAAGTGGACAAATGAATCACAAGACAAAACACTGCGCATTTCGACCTCATAGGTCTTCTTCAGGCAAGAAACAAAACAATCAGGACAATGAAAATGAACAAGCAATCATTTTATCTTCATCCACTTCAGGACAAGACAGATCGTGATTCGTTTGTCCATTTTTTTTTTTGGGGGGCGGTGTGCTAACATCAATATTCAAAATTTGACATGTGTGAGTTTAGCGATGTGCAAGAGTTGGACAGGCAGAAGGGCAACATTAGATATATGCTGAAATAAACAGAAAATGATTCTGATGCTCTGTGATGACCTTTAATCTTGTACTCTGTGAGTCAGGTAACTGCCTAAAACAACAGTGCCCTGTCCTGTGCTGTATGGTACAGCTTTTCGCAGTAAAACAAAACCATCCAGTAACACCTCCACAATGACATTCAGACGCTTTTCATTTATCATTGGTTAGGGGACTTCAAGGGGAATCTGCTGCACATCTACGCCCATATGGTCGAGTACGTCAAGAACAATGGTGATTTCAGACTCAGAGTGGCTGAACCCAAGATGGGAAAAGGTAAGAGAGAGAGAGAGATAGAGAAGAGAGAGAGAGAGAGAGAAGAGAGGGAGGAGAGAGAGAGAGACTGGGGGGGGGGGGGAGAGAGTGAATGAGTGAGTGAGTGTATGTTTGTGTGTATGTGTGTGCATGTATGCGCAGGCAAACAAATGTGTCAGTGTGTATGTGTGCTTGTGTGGTTGTGTGTGAATGCCTATGTGTAAAGTTACCTATGTGCATAATTGTGCCTTCATGCATATAACTTGTTTTTTTGCTCCAGATCGGTACTTTCTCCACCTTTTTTTTTTAAAGTGGTTACAAGTCCTCGATCATGATGCACATGAATGATTAAGCTATATTGCTGTTATTAGAATATGCAAGCTGAGCGCGCTGATAAAATTTACATAAAAACTGCTTCTGATTTTCCTTTTCCAACCTGAATTCATTATAAAAAAAAAAAAAATAAAAAACAAATAATGAAAAAGAAATGCTTTCAAAACAGACAAAAAAGATTCATTCAGCCTTATATACACATTTTTCTGCCAGCTGAGGATAAGGTACTGTTCCTAATCTCATTTCTTTGCATACAGGCTGAACAAAATAGGTTAAAAAAAAAAAGAAGAAAACCCTGACTACAGCATAAATGGAAAGCAAACGATAGAGATCTCCATGATGTGCAAGTCTATAATTTTTATGTAAGAGACATGTTATGCTAGGGGGGGGGGGGGGGGGGGGGGGAGGGAGGGCATGTTATGGGAGGAGGAAGGGGGAGGAGGGGGTGGGCTCAACAACAAACAAACAAACAAACAGAAAAGGACTCATTGCCCAAAATGTGGATGTTAGTTTCTGGATCAAACTTTTTTTTTTGGTCCAAAGTCCTGATTTAAAGGATCATCTGTCTGAACTTCCTTTGTCCCATTTGATAATCACAGAAAAAGACAGGTTCAAGGGAAATAATTCAAACCACCTGGAGGGAGGGATGGGGGCGGGGGGGTGGGGGGGGGCAAGAAATGCTTCTGTGTATGTAATGCTGAGTGAAAATGAAACAGTGTGTGTTTAGGATGTACAGTGTACGCCCATATCGCATTGAACCAGGCCAAAGATGGACGTACACAGTGTACATCTGGAGTGCGGGAAAGGGGTTAAGGACAGAAGATGGTTAGACCCCCGAGTGCCAGTGGCTCGTGCCATCCTTACAACCTACTGTCATTAGACACTAAAATGATGGTCAGTAACATGAGAATGTCTGGATGTCTTTACAGATGCTGGAAGCCAAGTTTGAAGATGAGGGGGACGGCTACGGATCAGCTTAGTCATGGCTAAACCAGGTGTTCCACGTAAGTATGGACAACAGAATTATTCAGCCAGTGGCTTGTGTGTGTGTGTGTGTGTGTGTGTGTGTGTGTGTGTGTGTGTGTGTGTGTGTGCGTGCATGCGCATGTGTGTGTGCGCATGTGTGTGTGTGTGCATGAGTGTGTACACTGTGCGTGTGTGCATATACATGTGCATGCCTGTTTAAATTACAATGACAAGTTTTGCTGAAGACACGTGCCTGTATCAGGCGCATGTCATGTCTTGTACAAGTGCACTAGTTTTACTGAAAATAGGCGCCTTTATCAGTACCATGTCTTGCTGATTAGGTTATTTATTTTTGTTGGAAGCATTCAGCATTCTCTCTCTCTCTCTCCCCCTCTTTCTCTTCTCTCTCTTCAGGTGGGTCTGTCAAGAAAGCACCCAAGCCTCCTCCTGCCACCAAGAAGAAGAATGGATCAGGTTCTGAGACAGAGAAGAAGAAGAAAAAGGAGTCACCACCTCCTGCACCCAAGAAATCGGACCCTTACTATGAGATGGAGACAGAGGACCTGAATGTATGATGGTCTTTTCAAGAGAAATTCTTTTTTTTTTTTTTTTTTTTTTTTTAGCATACCTAGGAGATTTTTGTTTTGTTTAGTTTCTTCTGTTGCTGTTGTATCTTCTGTGCCCCCCCCCCTCCCCCCCCCCACTCCTCCTGAGTATTATTGCCATGCCTCTCATTCTGACTTCCTGTGCACAGCTGCATCCGTGTCAGTCTCAGTGCCAGCAGTGCGCAGGGAGCCATCAGCCTCAAGCTGTCCTGAAGCAACCCACTAGAGGAGACACTGCACTGCTGCCTTACGGCTTTCATCAGTTTATCACATCCCGTGAATCACCGCTTACTGCATCCATGAATGAATGAAAATGAATTTTGCCTTTCATTGAAGAGAGATGGGACTGACTGAATGGAGAATGGAGCAGACTGCATTACAACTGAAAACAATGTGAAATACAAATAAATATACAAACAAGGTGCAAAGTACACAAACAAACAAATTAATTTGCAATAAAAAAAAATGCCTTCTTCAGATATTAGAAGCAACAGATTGCAGTCAGTATGAGAAACTTATACTGCACTCTTGGGAGCATCGTGTTGTGCATTTCCTGTTTTTCTGTCTGTCTGTATAAGTCTGAACTAGATATATTTATCGAAAATCAAAGTTGTTCTCGTTTGCCATTACATTCGTCATCCTGACACTTGGTTGACGTCTGGAGCCCCCTCCCCCTCCCCCCCCTCTCTCTCCTCCCCTCCAAGCACCCTACAGTTTTGGGGCACATCATCCCCCCCCCCCCCCCCCCCCCCCTCATCTGGAAGGTTCTGTGTGGTAGGTCAGCATGGAGTGAACAACCCTGAAGCATATGCTGTGCTGTCTGTTTAATAATCTGCCCATGCTGCCAATGAGGAATAGGGCAATGTTCAGCTTGTGCTACGTATGGCTTTTCAGGCTTGTCAAAAGTCAATTTTTTTTGTCTTGTATTGCATATCGAATAAATGTTCCCTTGCAACGTGTTTAGAGTGTTTGTATTTTTAACGGATTGATTTATGTAAAATGAGAGAAATGATTGACTGATAGAGTGAGAGAATTGATTGGCTGATACAGTGAGAGAGTTGTTTACCTCTCCTTTCTTTGGAAATGAAATGAGCAGGGAACAGTAAACAACAAATAGTTAGTGGGGTAGTTTTTGCTCCCATAAGGAAACCTAACACAGAATAAAGTTACACTGTGTTAGGTTTCCTTATGGGAGCAAAACTATCCCACTTGTTTACTATCTCTCCTTTCTTTCTTTGTGTTTGTGTTTTCAGCAAGAAGGGACGGTGGTGGCTTACGACAAGTTCAATGCAGAGCAGGACGCCGAGGTTTTGATGAATGCAATGAAAGGATTGGGTAAATCTGTTGTACTGTTTCTCCCTGTGTGTGTGTGTGTGTGGTGTGTGTGTGTGTGTGTGTGTGTGTGTGTGTGTGTGTGTGTGTGTGTGTGTGTGTGTGTGTGGCTTTATTGTGTGTGTGTGTGTGCATGCACAAGTGTGTGTGTGTGTGTGTGTGTGTGTGTGTGTGTGTGTGTATGCGCAAGTATAAGTGTGTTTGTGTGTGTGTGTGTGTGTGTGTGTGCATGCATTTGTTTGAGAGTGTGTATGTGCACAAGTAAATGTGTGTGTGTGTGTGTGTGTGTGTGTGTGTGTGTGTGAGTGTGTGTGTGTGTGTGTGTGTGTGTGTGTGTGTGTGTGTGCTTAGGCGCAGGAGAGAGTGTGCATGTGCATTTGTTTGTGAGTGTGTGTGTGTGTGTTTGTTTGATTGTATGTATATATGTGCATGCATAAGTGTGTTTTTGTAAATTCATTTGCATTTGTTTGTGTGTATATGTGTGTGTGTGTGTGTGTGTGTGTGTGTGTGTGTGTGTAGTTTTGTGTGTGTGTGTGTAATTTTGTGTGTGTGTGTGTGTGTATGTGTGTGTGTGTGTGTGTGTGTGTGTGTGCATGCGTGTGTGTGTGTGTGTGTGTGTGTGTGTGTGTGTGTGGTTTGTGTGTGTGCATGTGTGCTTTATGTATGTGTGTACATATTTGTATTTGTGCATGTGCAAGTGTGGACACACTTTTATATGATTTATAAAGAGCTAGTTGTGTTGTCTGAATTGCTTTCATACCAAAACAGAGCAATAGTGTTCCTGTCACCTCAAATCAGCAATGGATGTACGCGACAGTTACATTTTCAAAGATAAAGGAAGTGAGTGATCAATCAGGCACAAACCGTCTGTAATGTTTAAAGAAAAAAAAAACCATGTTCTTCATACCAGAGCAGAAAACACAAAATCATGCCTTCTTCTATTTTCTATGTTTTACGTTTCCGCTCTCTCATAAAAAAAAAAAACACACACAACACAAGAAGAAAGAAAGAAAGAAAAGAAAAGCAAAGGAAACAACAAACAAACAAAAGAAAACAAAACAAAACAAAAGAGAGATACGAAACACAAAAAGAGAAATCTTGGGCATGCATGTTAGACTACTTCATCTTTCTTTCTTTCTTTCTGTGTAGGCAGGTGGACTCCTGCGGACACTATTGTATAGACAGGCAGTGGAGTTTTGTGTGTATGACTGTTTTTTTATCCCGCCATTAAGGCAGCTATACTCCATCTTCGGGGAAGGTGCATGCTATGTGTAACGTGTCATCCATACCAACGACCCAAACTGGCCTTCTCTTCGAAAGTTGGTGATGGGATTTTACGTGTGTACAAGATGTTATGCGTGCGTTCACAGACAGAACCTTGGTTTTTAGTCTCATTGGAAGGACTGTATGGGAAATGGAGTCAGAACCAATGTTAACTCTGAGGGAAAAATCCCCCTGTACCGAAATTCGAACCTGCAACCCCAGGATCACGAGTCCGGTGCTCTACCAACTGAGCTGTTCCGGCCCCCTCTACTTCATGATTTCCCTTTTGAGAATGGATGCATTCCCCGTGGGAAGAAATCATTGGGAAGAAATGAAATGAAACAGAACTTTTTTTTTTCTTTTTTTTTTTTTTTGTTTTTTTTTTTTAGAATTTCAGTCTCAAGGCATGGAGCGCAAAACAGTCAAAACTGTAATAAAACAATGGGTCAAGAGGAGATGACTCGTTACCAACCACCCCCCTCCCCCCTTCTTCTGCTGTCCTCCCTCCTTCCCTCTGGTTTTTACACTAGCTTTCCATGTGTGTGATGTGATGCATGTTCAGGCACAGACGAAGACGCCCTCATCAACACCCTGTGTTACCGCTCCAACCCTCAGAGGATGGAGATCTGTACCGCCTACAAGACCATGTTTGGCAAGGTATCATGCCTTGTTCTCTGCGCTTGATTTTTATTGTTTTGGAGAAAGAAAGAAATACAATGACATGGACAAGAAGAAGAAGTAAAATCTTCTCAAGAAAGCAACAAAAAATCTTATCACACAAACAGCAAAAGTAACAAAAACGAGGAAAAACGTCAGCTCCTCAACAAAACAATTAAAGGAAAATCACCATCACCACCACCATCACACTGCCAAAACAATGACAGTGACAACATCACCATCACAAACAACATCACCGTAATAACAACAACAGCTGCATTTGCTATCACCGCCATCTATACAGTGACAACAACAACAAAACAAGACAGCCACCACCACCACCAAACAAAACAATAATGATAATACAGTAGCGCGATTTACTCGATCCATGTTTACAGCAGCATGACCAATACAAATAATTGCATGAGATTACAATAACAGAACACGACATCAACAGGATCAACATCATCATCATTGTCATCGTTTTCATCAGAGCCATCATCATCATCACCGTGATAGTGACAGTGAGCAAAGCTCAGAGAACAGCTTGACAAGAGGCAAGAAAATTGATTTCCTTGTTTTTCACCCTTCGGATGGGGAGCTAACTCACTCTTGCTCTGCGACTTAGCAATAATTGTCATGAGTGGAGGATTTGGTAGATGGTATTCTGTTTTGCTATGCCTACTAAAGTGCCCACAGAAGGATCATCTTCATCATCATCATCATCATCATCATCATCATCATCATCATTGCCTTCTTGTTCTTCAGGATCCAGTTGAAGACCTGAAGGGAGTCAGCTGTGGTAATTTCTGTGAGATACTGAATAGTCTGTTGTCATCGTCATTACCATCATGATCATCATCATGATCATCATCATGATCATCATTGTCTTTATTGTTAATCAGGATCTGGTTGAAGACATTAAAAGGAGACACCAGTGGTAATTTCTGTGGGGTGTTGAAGAACCTGCTGCTGGCACCTGCAGAGTTTGACGCGCACCATTGCCGCAAAGCCATCAAGGTACAGTTCACTGGGTCCATCTTCTTTCTGATCTTTTTTAAAGAATTGTGTGAATGAATGACTTGTGAGTTGATTTTAACGTGGTGACAGCCCTGATATGGCCCTTTGCAGTCGGCTGGGCTATAAGCAACATTTATCTTATCAGATCTTCTTTCTTGTGTGTTTGTGTTCCTGGGGTTTTGATGATGCCAGCCAAAAGTGAGTGAATAATGTAACAGGTGTGTGTGTGTGTGTGTGTGTGTGTGTGTGTGTGTGCATGTGTGTGTGTGTGCGCGCGTGTTGTGTGTGTGTGTGTGTGTGCATGTGCGTGTGTGTGTGTGTGTGTGTGTGTGTGTGTATGTGGTGTTTTCTCTGTGTGTGTGTGTGTGTGTGTGTGTGTGTGTGTGTGTGTGTGTGTGTGTGTAAGTTGTCTAATCATTGCATATATAGTCCAGCCATGTTAATACAGTTATTTTATGTCAGTTATTTCCTGTCATGTCATGTTTTACCATGTCATGTCCTATCATGTAATATCCCTATCTGTGATCTGAGGTCATGTGAACGAAAAAAAAAAATTCCTTGAAATCATATCAGTACAAGGTCACAATGACAGTGCAAATTAAAACAACACTCATTTTATATCTTGGAGTTCAGGTCAGTTTGATTTCATTTGATTTATTTGACATTACAACAACAACAGCAAAAATGTTAGTTTTATCTCCTTTTGCTCTCAGCTTCATGTTTGTATGTATGTCCAGGGTCTGGGTACGGATGAAGACGTGCTGATCGAGATCTTGTGCACTCGCTCCAACGCCCAGCTACAGGAGGTCAAGCGAGTGTACAAAGAAAGTGAGTGGCTCTGAGATGCCGTTAACCCCAAACATCTGGTGAGCACATTGTGGGCAGTGCTCACACTCTGTCCCAGGCTAAACAAAATGCTCTTCATCTTTCTCTGAAATAGGATGCTCACTGTCTCTGACCCAACAATCAAACAGTTTATCGTAGGGGACTTGGCAGGCGGTATCCTGCGCACATTGGATCTGGCGTCTCTGGTACCGCCAGTGTGACTCAGAGGCTGTGCAGTGTCTCCTCTGCCGGGAGACCTCACGACGGACCTGGTATGAACAGCTCTCTGTGAACTGTAGACGTTGAGACTGCCACAGGACAGAAGTGAATGCTGATGTGTGAGGAGCAGCCAGAGATGATGTCCCTGTGTTTCTTGGATCAGAAACCACTGAACTCCCGTGAAGTGACCTGGCAGATGTGCCGTGTCACCTACGCCGGGTTACCTCATGATAGATGTTGTAGCATTAATTGCTGTCAGTGAACTGTACACGTTGGGACTACTTCTCTGTGGGGATATCAGGGGGGGGGGGGGGGGGGGGGGGGGGGGGGGGGGGGGTCTTTTGTACAAATAGTTCCCCCTCCTTTTGGACATTCTGTGCTAAGTGGCATAGGGGGTGATGCCTCTGGAGTGGCACAAAGGATGCCACAAAAAAAAAAAAAACAAAAAAAATCCCAAAAGAAAAGAAAAGAAGAAAGGAAAAAAGTGTATGATGCATGCATAGTCAGTTGGTCAACTTCATGGCATGAAGAAGGTTTTGAGTATATCCAAGACATGTTCTACACAGACAAATGATTTCTTGCTTTTACCTGTGTGAGTTTTAGATACTCTAAGAGAAAAAAAAACAGTTAAACAACCACAGCAGCTACTGAAAATAAGAAAATGGTTTGATGATGAAGGCAATTTTTTTTTTTTTTTTTTTACATGTTTGACTGCTATGTTTTTATCATCATTATTTTTACCATTGAAATACTAGAGGCTTTTGTTTTGTTGTAGAACATTTCAATGACACCTTGTAGAAATCCTTGAAAATTTTTTTTTTTTTGTTGACAATTTTGCATGAGCAGATAGTGAATGCACTAATAATGTTAATGTCCTGTGGGCAGAATTCAACAAGGACCTGGAGAAGGACATTATCGGTGACACATCCGGCGACTTCAGAAACTGCTGGTGGGTCTGGTGCAGGCCAACCGCAGCGACAGTCGGGAGGTGAGCATGGCAATGATGATGATGACAATGAGGATGAGAATGATGATAGTGATGATAATGACGCTGCTGCTGCTGCTGCTGCTGCTGCTGCCGATGATGATGACAACAAAATGATGATGATGATGATGATGATGATGATGATGATGACGACGACAACAAGAATGATGATTATGATGATGATGATAACGACAACAATGATGACGATCATGGTGATGACCATAACGATGACAACGACGATGATGATGATGATGACAACAATGACAACAATGATTATGGGGATGATGACAACGACGACGATCAAAAAGATAGCAGTGATGAATATGGTGCTGGTCATCATCTTTACAGGAATAATGACCACAGTTTTGATATCTATGGTGATTATGATGACTGTGTTTAAGACAGTGCTCAGAAAAATATTGACAAAGGCTGTTGAAAAACTCTCAGCATTGCTGCCACTGATAGTAATGATAGTGGTAATGTTATTACTAATCATGCTAATGACAACATTGAATGACGAAGATGATGACTGCTGTGGTCAAATCCAGTCAGTTCACTTCATGTTGTTTATAGCCCAGGCGCTTTTTGATGATATATTGATAGTGATGATAATGTTGTTGTTGTTGTTTGTTGTTGTTGTCATACCCTGGCTAAAAAGACTCTAGGGATCATCCAAACAGCCGAAGTACTTGAACACTATGGTACAAATGCATCAGCTGGGGATGAGAACGTTACATGTGTGACCGTTTTTGATTACCCCGCCACATGGGCAGCCACACTCCAACTTCGGGGGATTTTGAAGACTGATAATGTTATGCTAGGACCTTGTCATGACTGAAGACAATCCCCGCATAACTATGCAGAGCATACCAACATTTTTATGTCGCCTTGGTGTTCTAGCCTATGTCAATTGATCTGACACAGCCTTAAAGCCAAGGTGGGTGATGATAATGACCAGCTTCCCACTCTCATTACAGGCTGTTCCGTCAATCAGCACTTCACCCCCTGTGCTGACTGAGAGCATCTGCCAGTTGTATATATTGAGGTTGTTAGTCTGTTTTGTTTTCCTGTCCACATCCTTCTGTGTCAACAAGCTCACGGGCACCATTGTTGAATGTGGTGTCACCCTTTGGAAGGGGGCATGCCCATTCGTGCAGGCTCCATGACTATGCAGATGATGTGATAATCTCATGGCGTCTATAGTTTGGTTTAGAACAGACGCCGGTGAACGTCGCCGGTGTGGCTTGGTTCAGAACAGACGCCAGTGAACATCGCTGGTGTGGCTTGGTTCAGAACAGATGCTGGTGAACATCGCCGGTGTGGCTTGGTTCAGAACAGCGCTATTGAGGTTGTGAATCGCCACATCGTGGTGTGGCTTGGTTCAGAACAGACGCCGGTGAACAACGCTGGTGTGGCTTGTTTCAGAACAGACGCTGGTGAACATCGCCGGTGTGGCTTGGTTCAGAACAGATGCCAATAAACGTTGCCGGTGTGGCTAAGTTAGAAGCAGTGCAGTGTCTTCTCTGGTGACTTGCCTCCAGGTTGACAGCTCCTTGTGGATGGCTGGTGCCTGGGACTGCGACAGAGAGACCCTGGGTATGGTAGCCAGTCGTATAGATCATAAGATGGAAACAAAGAAAGACAGGAGAAGAGAGAGGTGCAGAGGAAGGGGGTAGGTATTTTGATGTGTGGGGATGGGACTTCAAATGGACATGCTACATTACCCTGTTTTATACGCAATGTTGTAGTCTTACAGCGTCGAATGGAATTGGTGAATATTCGAAAACACCCCCTCAACTCTCCTTCTCCCCCAACCTAACTCCAACGCCTCTTACTCCACTCTCTCTCTCTCCTCATTTTGTTCCTATTCTCCTCTCACCCTTCCCCGTATCCCTCCTCCCTCTTCCTCCCCCCCTCCCCCCCCCCCCCCCCCCCACCTCCTGCCCCTCAAGGGACACGATGTACTTACTTCAGACAGTTCTGCACGAGCATACATTCTCACACACACATAACAACAAGTCTTACTCATCCTGACGCTGTCGTCAAGGTGGACCGCAACAAGGCCCACCAGGACGCCAAGGCACTGTACGAGGCTGGGGAAGGCAAGTGGGGCACGGACGAGTCACGGTTCAATGCCATCCTGGTCTCCCGCAGCTACCCCCAGCTGCGTGCTACCTTCGAGGAGTACCAGAAGATCTCCAAGAAGGACATTGAGGACGTGCTGAAGAGCGAGCTGTCGGGCGACCTGCTGAGCGGCATGAATTCCATCGGTGAGAGACGGACCGGGGGCAGAGGAGAGGTGGGAGAGGGAGGGAGAGGGTGGGGAGAGGTGGGAGGGGAGGGGGGGGGGGGAAAAGGGGGAGGGGGGGGGGGGGCAGAGTGGAAGAGGATGGGAAAGTGAAGCAAAGAGAGAGAGGGAGAGATTGTGGAGAGCGCTTGGGTGATGGAGGTGGAGAGAAGGGGAATAAGAGAGAGAGAGAGATGGGGATGAAGTGAGAGAGAAACAGAGAGAGAGAGAGACAGAGAGAGAGACAGAGGGAGAAGTAGAAGAGAGAGAGAGATAGAGGTAGAAGAGAGAAAAAGAGAGAAAGAGGAGTGGGCAGTAGAGGATGAAGTGGGATGGAGAAGAAGAAGAGAGAGAGAGAGAGAGAGAGGGGATAGGGTAGAGAGAGGGGTGGGCAGACAGAGGGAGAGTACACACACACACACACACACACACACACACACACACACATGAGAGAGAGAGCAATAGGATGGATGGAGAAAGAGAGAGAGAGGAAAGAAGGATGGTGTGTGTCTGTATGCTCATATGTACACATATAACTATGTACATTTCAGTAACACTCCTGACATGTACCAAAGCAAAAATGTTTACATTTAAGTTGTCAGTGTCACCCCATGCTTAAACATTTGTAAAAACCAGATGCGTCAACACAGACAAAATCACACGTTGCTTTTCAGTGCGGTGTGTGCGGAACAAGTTCGGCCATTTTGCACGGCAGCTTCAGAAGACGATGAAAGGCATGGGAACAGATGATGACACGTTGGTCAGGATTGTCGTAAGCCGCTGTGAGATTGACCTGAAGAACATAAAGGAGGAATTCCAGAAACTGACAGGGCAGACCCTGGATCAGTACGTTACTGTAAGTATGTGAGTGTGTGTGTGTGTGTGTGTGTGTGTGTGTGTGTGTGTGTGTGTGTGTGTGTGTGTGCATGCATGCGCGCTTGTGCGTGTGTGTGTGTGTGTGTGTGTGTGTGTGTGTGTGTGTGTGTGTGTGTGTGCATACATGCATGCACTTTTTGTGTGTGTGTGTGTGTGTGTGTGTGTGTGTGTGTGTGTAAGGACATTTCATATCTCTGTGTGTCATGTCTTTAAGTCATATCATTGTACATACATGCATGTGTGTCCAGGCTAGTGAGTGGGCCAGGAACTGCCTGCATAGAGCACATGTATACAGAAGTGTTGTTGGGATTTGTCAGCATGTTTGTGCATGGACCACTGAGGTTTTCTGACAGTCAGACAGATCTCTGTGTTATGAGGCTGATCATGAAACGTCGGTGTCTGCAGGATGACACGTCCGGTGATTATCGCAACGCTCTTCTGGCGCTGATTGTGGGAGGCCCCCCGCCTGAGATGGCTGCAAAGTGTAAGCCTGCTTTTTTTGTTTTCCTCTTAATTTGTCGTATTTGGTCTCTACATTCCGTAGTACATCTGAGCACATGGTTCTTTCCTTCCTGAAGGTGTTGTCCCTATGCTTGTGACTTTGATACTTTTAGTCTGTTTCCGCTGATTCTGAAGTGTGCATGACTTTTGGTAGTGTGGGTCCAACTTCTCCTTGTTCTACGCGAGTGGTTGGCTTTTCCCATCATCCATATCATCTGATGTGTGTGTCGATGGTAACTGGGAAGAAACATACTTAGAGATGACTGAGTCATTATGTTGTGATGAGCAGTTTTGATCATATTTTGAGAAATGAATAGCCCTGTGCAAAACAACACAAGCATACAAACTGTACCTCGTTTGAAAGTTTATTGCGCTGACTTTTATTAAAATCTTTCATGAGTGCTATTGTAAATTTCTGCAGAAAAAAAAATTGAATCGTATCACCAAATTCTAGACTGGGAAAAACAGTGAGAGATGTTTATGTTTACTTTTGAATGTTTGTATTGTCTCTAAGTAAATGCACAGGGAAAATTAGATGATGATTTTCAGTTCAGTTTTTTTCTCATTCATGTAAATAAGTCCAGTACGAGATCCTTCACCAGTCAAAATATGGATTGCCTGTAGCAACAAATACAGCCTTGACTCCAACGTTCTTGCTTGGGAATTGTGCAAAGTTTCTGTGTGAAAACAACACAGTAAGAGAGAAAAGGACACTGTTATTGCTCTTCTATAAAGAGCTGCATATAGGTTACTGGTTAAAAAAAAATGGTCTGTGTAGTTTGCTCTGAATTGAAGCAGACTGGTGCATACAGATATTCTTCATGTTCCCCCTGAGCTATTATCCTGTCACAGTGTGTGAGCAGGGTGCCAGTGCTTAACTCTTGGACATTGTACCAGCATTAAAAATTGGCCTGTCACTCACTCATTGTGATGTGCCTGCACACATCAGCTTCAGTCCAACGAATCCACACAGGCTGTTACCTTGACTGTTCAACAGTTCTTTCTCATGGATCAAACATTGTGTAATGTTCTCCCAGGTAGTGTTGTTTTGAGACTGGTCAGTGTTAGTCTTTTCCCACATGACATGACAGAACTAACGCCATTCTTATTTTCAGAGGCACTTGACCTTGTGATATGTGAAGGACCTGACAATGAATATGATGACATGAGTAGAGGAACATTTATTTGTTGGAAAATTGTCTGTTTCTTCCCTGTGTATTTCCTGGTGGATGGAACAAACATTGTAAGGTAAACACGTGGACCTTAGAAACCTTACCCATTTTAGAATTCACTGGCCTGATTCAAACCACTGTAGAAATTCACAGGTAGCACTCATAAAAATCTTCTCGACGTCTTACAAATGAAGATAATAAACTTTCAAATGTACACCTTGTATGCACTAGTCATTTAGCGTAGGTCTGCAGGATTAACACAAGACAGCCAAATTTGTTGTCATGATGTGAGGCCATGTCCATTTCCGTCACACTGCCATTAGGCTAGGCTTTGGCAGAACACCACTGAGTTAACCATGAATGTAACGACAATAACCACCATGCTGGATGGGTTCAGCGGGCAAGGCCTTTGTGGAGGCAGTGAAGGCTAAGACCGAAGAAGAGCTGGACGAAGATGTCAAGATGGAGTCAGAACCGGTTCAAGAGGACCCCACCCTCGTCCCCTTCGAAGGCTTCAATGCCGAGCAGGACTGCGAGACTCTGAAGAAAGCCATGAAAGGCTTCGGTGAGTGACTGTTTGTTTGGATCAAGTCTAAGAGGTAGCTGCAAGGTGAGACGACTGCAGGCGGAAATCTGAACAAATCGTAAAAAGTGTTTCATAATGACTCCGCCAAACAGTGTGTACAAACAAATCACCAAGACAAAACACTTCTTCAGGCCATGGTGCATTGATTAGTGTCACAGATTGCAGGCTAGGAGGTCATGGATTCGATTCCCTTACTTACTTAGGCCCATAGCTCGAGGGTGAGCATAGGCCATCGACAACACTCCGCCATTGCACTCGGTTCTGGGCTGCTTGCTGAATGCTTGTCCAGTTGATACCCTGCCTTTTCATCTCTGCCTCTGTGTCTCGTCTCCAGCTGTTGCGAGGTCGGCCTCTCTTCCTTTTCCCCCGCGGGTTCCATGTCAGGGCTTGGCATATGGTGCTGGATGCTGGCTTCCTGAGGGTGTGTCCTATCCAGCCCCACTTCCTCCGCAGAATCTGTTTGGCAACTGGTTCCGGTCCTGCTTGCTTCCATAGATCTTCATTGCTGATTTTCTCTGGCCATCTGATTTTGAAGATGCGCCTCAGACAGGTGTTGATGAAGGAGACAGGTGTTGATGAAGGTTTGAACTTTTTTCTGTATTGCCTTGGTCATTCTCCAAGTCTCGCAAATGTAGAACAGAACTGACTTCACGTTGGAATTGAAGATACACAATTTGTCTTCCTTCTGATCTCTCCTGAGGCCCAGATGTTCTTTAGCATGATGAATGCTGCTCATGCCTTGCCCATCCTGGCTATGATGTCCTGGTTGGTGCCTCCCTGCTTGTCAGTTACGCTTCCAAAGTAGACAAAGGAATCTACTTCCCTGATGAGCTCATCTCCAACTGTGACTGGGCTTCTGTTTGTGGTGTTGATCTTCATCAGCTCGGTCTTCTTATTTATCTTGAGCCCTGTTCCTGCTGATGTCTCAAGGCGGGTGGTCTTGTCCTGCATCTGTCTGTGACTGTGGGGAGAGGAGTGCCAGGTCTTCAGCAAACTCAAGGTCATCTAGCTGCGTCCAGAGTGTCCATTGTATCCCGTTGTTCCCGCCTGTTGTTGTGGTCTTCATGATCCAGTCGATGACCAGGAGGAAGAGGAAGGTGACAACAGACATCCCTGGCGCACTCCTGTCTTCACCTCAAAACTGTCTGACAACTGGCCTGCATGAGCCACCCTGCAGTTTATATTCTGATATGTGCATCGTATGAGAAAGATGATCTTCTCTGGTATTCCATAGTGCGTCAGTAGCTTCCATAGTGTCTCTCTATCTACACTGTCAAAGGCCTTTTCATAGTCATAGTTGATGAAGTTGATGTAAAGGGGCGAGTTCCACTCCAAGGACTGTTCGATGATAGTCCTGAGGCTGCCGATCTGGTCGCACAGGATCTGTTTCGCCGGAAGCCCGCCTGTAGGTCTCGAAGCTTTGGGTCAACTGTTTCCCTTCATCCTCCAATAACACTCTGTTTAGAACCTTGCCTGGCACTGACAGGAGCATGATCCCTCTATAGTTACTACAGTTGCTAAGGTCTCCTTTCTTTGGCAGTTTGATAACAGTGCCTTCCCTCCACTCTGCTGGGATGTTCTCTTTTTTCCAGTATCTTGCTGAAGAGGCTGTGTGGCAAGTTGACAGCTGTATCAACATCTGCTTTAATGGCTTCTACTGGGATCTCATCAGGCCCTGCTGCCTTCCCATTCTTCAGTGTCAGGATGGCCTTTCTGATCTCTGCTTTTGATGGCTTCTGACAGTTGATGGGAAGTTTCTGTTTCTGCTGGTGGGATGTCAGGTGGTGCTTCGGGGGCGGGATGGTTTAGTAATTCCTTGAAGTGCTCTGCCCATCGCTTCAATTGATCTTCTGTTGTTGTAAGGGTCTTTCTGTTCTTGTCTTTGACTGGCTTGTTAAGTCTGTTGGAACTTGCCCGCCAGCTTCTTTGTGGTGGTGTACAGCTCTCTCTTGTTGCCCTGTCCTGCAGCATCCTCTGCTTGTCTGGCAAGTCTGTCGATGAACTCCTTCTTATCTTTCTTCACATTTTTCTTCACTTCTTTGTCCGCCTGGGTGTAGTCTTCTTGGGCCTGTGCTTTGCTTGATCTTGTCCGACTCATGTTCCGTGTGGCTTTCTTCTCTTTCCTTTTGTTCAGTTTCTGAACAGTATTATCAGAGATCCACTCCTTGTGCTCGGTCTTCTTCTTTCCAAGTACCTCCTCACAGGTCTCATGCCAAAGTTTCCTGCTATGTTGCCACTGGTTCTCAATGTCTGTGCTCTCCTCTTCAAGCATTTCTTTAAGTAGCTGGAACCTGTGGGTAAGACTGATCTGAAATTTTCTCCTTTATTTCTTTACTGCTGAACAGCTCCACACATTATATCTTGTCCTTGCTGCGTTTGTTAAAGTGTACTTCTTGAGTCGGAGTCTCACTGTTGTCACAAGCAGGTGGTGGTCTGATGGCACGTCAGCACCCCTCATCACCCTCACATCCCGCCATGATCGCCTGAATTTCCTGCTGATGCAGATGTGGTCGATCTGATCCTCCGTGATGTGGTCTGGGGATCTCCATGTTGCCTTGTGGATGCGCTTGTGGGGGAAGATGCTGCCTCCTATCACCAGCTGGTTCAATGCGCACATGTCTGCAAAGCGTTCTCCATTCATTCATCTGTTCAAGTCCATGTGTCCCCATGATGTCTTCATAGCCCGTGTTGTCTGATCCTACCTTGGCATTAAAGTCACCCCATGAGTATTGTGATGTCGTTTGCTCCTCTTTTTGTCCAGCACAGCTTGTACTTGTTGGTAGAAATCATCTTTCTTTTCTTTTCTCTGCATCATTTGTGGGAGCGTAGCATTGAATGATGTTCACCTTGATGTTCTTCTTCTTGGTGCTAAACTTGGCTGTGATGATGCGGGAGTTTATAGGATCCCAGCCGATGAGTGCCCGCTGTGCCTCTGGCGTCAGCATCAGGGCCACGCCTTCTGTATGGGGGGCTCCATCCTCTGTGTGTCCCCAAGTACAGCAGCAGCTTTCCTGATGAAAGTCTCAGCTGTCCCGTCTGTAGCCACCTTGTCTCACTCAGTCCTAGGACTCCTATCTTGTAGGTCTTCATCTCTCTTGCTATCCGGATGGTTCTTCCGGCTTTGTACATTGTCCTGATGTTCCAAGTGGCTATCCTTGTTGATTTTCCTGGCGGTCAGAAGGGGAATCGGTCTTGCAGCTTCCTCTCGGCTTTCATTGCCTGACGTCATGAGTCTCTGGGATGGAGACCCTTCCTCTCCCAGGTGAATGTCTTGGTGTGATGTTGATGCTTCTGTAACTTGATTTTTTTTTTTGAAGGGGTGTTAGCCCTTTGCAAACCCCTTTATCCTCGGGGCGAGGTGGTCCTGCCTTAGTCGCCTCTTACGACATGCATGGCAGGGCAGTGGGTCTATTCTATGCCCAACCCACAGGGCAGATTTGATTTGCATCAGAACCTTTTTCTTTTATATATATATATATATATATATATAAAACACCACAGAATTATGGACTGTGGTGTGTCTCTATTTGACGCCAAGAGCACAGACATAATCAGCCGTGTCTCCCTGATGAGCCCGATCCAGCGGACGAAAGGCCTCGGAGCAGGCGATACATATAGATCTGCCTTCGTTAGGGATTGCGATAGTTTCCTTATGCAGCTAGTGACGGGTTTTCATATTTATGATATACATTTTCCCATTTACTTCATCTTCAATTTTTTTTTTTTTTTTTTTTTTCTCAAATTCAAATCTTTGCCAAGTCATTACTGTAATGATGGAAGAATTGTTAACCTGCACTTGTTTTCCCCCACTACTCAATTGTTCAGCATTATATATATATATATATATATATATGTATGTTTTCATTTTTCAGCCCCCGACTGGCTCCTGCCAGGAGTTAAGACTGCTAAGGGCTCAAATGGGAACATTGGAACCACACAGTGGTTTGATCCACTTAATGAGCTGTCTCTGTGAATGTTGCTCAAATTTCCTGACCAACACTGTAGATGTTTGTATCTCCGGGGCCTGGTCATGATGTCAGGATGTATTATGAAAGTTAATAGAATACAGCTCTGTCAAGCAGCCTCTGACCAGAAACTTGATTACTTTTCTGATCGACATGAACCAAAGGTTTCAAAGCCAGTGGTCCTCAATGCCTTGCCATCATGGTGTTGTCAGTTTGGATGTCCTCTCCCAGTGTCAGGCCTGTCAGTGAGTTTGTGTCAAGTTCATCTCTGTCAACAAATTCATGGGGATTGTCGTCAGATGGCGAGATAGCAGGTACCCCACAGTGGGGTCAGATGCAAGGTGGCAGGTACCCTACAGTGGGGTCAGATGGCGAGGTGGCAGGTACCCTACAGTGGGGTCAGATGGCGAGGTAGCAGGTACCCTTCAGTGGGGTCAGATGGCGAGGTAGCAGGTACCCTTCAGTGGGGTCAGATGGCTAGGTGGCAGGTAACCTTCAGTGGGGTCAGACGGTGAGGTAGCAGGTACCCTTCAGTGGGGTCAGATGGCGAGGTAGCAGGTACCTTCAGTGGGGTCAGATGGCGAGGTAGCAGGTACCCCTACCTTCAGTGGCGGATGCTCTCTCACACTGGCTCTGTGACTTGGTTATTCTTGTTATCTGAAGGTGTCTTGCATATGTCTGGATCAGACCAACACCCCTGAACAGCCACCAGAGTGACTCCACAGGACAGTGTCACCTCTGGTAGGTTGCCTCATGATGATTGGCTGTTGACTGCTCCCTGTGGATCAGTGGTGCTAGGCCTGTAGTTTCTCTGTCTACCCAGAAGGAATGGGTCCCTCACTCGGTTCAGAGGAGAGTGAGGCAGCAGCGTGAAGGGGATGGGCTCCGTAATGCCTCAGCCTGAACATGGTTAACTTCTCATGGTTCACAGCCCCCTGAAGCCGATCATCTATTGGACTATGGTCATAAACATTTCAGTCCACCCTGGCTTAAGGCTTTGTCAGACCAATTGACAGGCTAGAACACCAAGGCGACATCAAAATGTTATGCTCTGTATACTTATGCGGGGATTGTCTTCAGTTGTGACAAGCTCCTAGCATAACATTATCAGTCTTCCAAAATCCCCCAAAGTCGGAGTGTGGCTGCCCACGTGGTGGGGTGATCAAAAACGGTCACACACGTCATGTTCTCATCCCCAGCTGATGCATTTGTACCATGGTGTTCAAGTACTTCAGCTGTTCAGATGATTCCTGGAGTCTTTTAGCCAGGGTATGACAACAACAAGAACAACAACATAAACATTTCAGTTTCTCTGCCACTTTAATGATTTTGTATCTGCAAACACATTTTTCTGCCATATTTGTTTCTTGCTTCTGTTTGCGTCAAATTCTCTGTCATTTTGATACTGCTGATGAGTTTTTTCATGTATCCTCCATTTGCATATTTATGAGTGTCATTTTTAGTGGATGGTATGCGTGCAGGAACGGATGAAGAGGCCATCATTGAGGTGCTGAGCAAGAGAGGAGGAGAGCAGCGTCGTGAAATTGCCACCACATATAAGACCATGTTCGGCAAGGTGTGGGTGTGTGTGTGTGTGGGGGGGGGGGGGGGGGGGGGGGGGTGGGGGGGGGGGGGGGACAATACAATGAATGTGGGTGTGTATGTTGAAATGCAGTAATGTGTGTGTTGTGTGTGTGTGTGTGTGTGTGTGTGTGTGTGTGTGTACATTGCCTTTTCCTTCCCCACATTCTTGCCATCACTCAAGGACTACTATCATTCAGAATTTTAGTGAAGTGCTGTCTTATCTTAACTCAGGACTTCTATCATGCTGGGTTTGGCAAAAGTTCCTGTTAGTTCTTTTGAGTAAAACTATTATTTTCCTGTATTTAGAATATGGGCAGGGAGATGCCTTTGTATTTATGGGGACGGTCACTGTGTAGGTTTGCACAGGTAAAGAATTTTCTACTGAAGGAAGGATCTCGTTGGAGAGTTGTGTGTAGGACTGTTACTGAGCAGGATTTAGATAGAGGTTGCCTGTTGAATTGATTAGAACTGTTATGATATACAGAATTTCTTTTTCTGCCTCAGTTGGTCTGACACAGCCCTAAGCCAAGGTGAGTATGATTTAGGTAAAGAGCTATCTGTTACAAGAAACATTATTATGCAAAACTTGGGTGAAGTGATGATCTGTTTAGCAAAGGCTGTTGTGCAAGATTTGGGAAAAGAGTTGCCTGTTTACTATTTTTTTTTTAAATTGCAAAAACTATTATTGTGCAGGATTTGGGTAAAGAGCTGTCTAGTGAGCTGAGTGGTAATTTCAAGACGTTGTGTGTGGAGATGTTGCTGGGACCTGCCGAGTTTGACGCCAAACAGATAAAAAAAGCTGTGAAGGGTAATTACAGTGCAGACCTGCAGTAACTACACCTCTTTCCTGTAGGAGATCAGACATATAATTGTAAAAGATGTCACAATTAATATTGCAGTCAAATAGAAATCCGAACATGCTTTAGGAAACATGGACAATAGATGGGGTCTCTTAACTATTTCGCTGCCGAATTGTTCTGTGTGATATTTCTGTAACTACCAACTTTTCAAGAGGAAAGCATCCAAAATTTTTGTTTCAGTTGGCTATTCAAAAGAAAAAAACTCTCTCCCCCCCTCTCCCCCCCACCTGATACAGGTACCTAAACTGCGATGGCACTTTGCTTTAGTAGTAACTATAGTCATGGTGCTGGTGGTTGTACTCATAGATGCAGCTAAGGTAGGAGTTGTAACAGCATTAGCCACTGGAGACTCGCGAACATAACTAATGTTATTTTTTCTTCAGGGACTGGGCACAGATGAGCGGGCACTGATTGAAATCATCTGCACACGCACCAACGCTCAGCTGACCGCCATGAAGGAAGCCTACCAAACAAGTGAGTGGCCGCCGCTTCCATCAGGGGAGACAACCTGTGACAAAATGCTGGCATACGTCAGCATCATGCTGTGACGTTGAAAAAAAAACCAACGCCAAGTGTCATTTCTCCGGTTGAGAAAAAAAAAAAAGAGAAAAAAGAAATGTTTCACCTTCTTTTGCGGCTTAGAAAGAAAAATGGACAGAGAAAAGAAGTGGACGAACTTGAGGCCAAACCAGCTCACTGACATGAAGCAAGCTACAGTAAGGATGGATCTGTTCATCCAAGAGGGGAAAGGGGGAGGGGACCCCATTTCATTTCAGATGACTATGGCACCGCAAATACTGAACTGAACTGAGACGGGGAGGGGCTTCACCAGCAAAAAGGTAGCAAGGTAGAGCGGGGAGGGGGATGGGAGGGAGTGAGAGCAGGGGGAGAAGCGAGGGGGTGGGTTGGGACAGTGTAAGTTAATATCCAATAGGAATATTGCCGATGAAATTTTTTTTTCCCAGTGACTTTTATTCTTTTTTTTACTTTTTTTTTCCCCAGCTGAACTACTCCTTCTTCGTTCATTTTTTTTCTTCTCTTTTCTTTTTAAAGATTTGAGATTTTTTATTTTTCAGAATGAGGCCAGTAGTGTGGAGTGAGAGCAGTGGCGTTTCTGTGAACTCAGTATGTCCTAAAAGGTTGAGGTTTGTGACCAAAATTAGGGTTGGTCTATGAAAACAACTAGAGACATTTTTTTTTTCTTTTTGTGTTTTTTGCCTTGCAGAATGATTGAAACAAAATCGATATCTGTGCAGTGTATCAGAAAGATGTGGCAGCTGATATTGAGGGCGACACCTCGGGTCCCTTCAAGCACTTGCTGATTGGTTGCCTGCAGGCCAATCGTCCTGAAGGACAGGAATTTGATCGCAACAAAGCTAAGCAAGATGCGCAAGGTATTTCCTGATTGCTCTGTGTGTGTGTGTGTGTGTGTGTGTGTGTGTGTGAAAGAGAGAGAGAGTATGTGTGTGTGCATCTGCATGTTCACAGATATGGCATGTTGGCATGTTGGCACAGGTGTTTGTTTCAGTACATATGTTGTTGATACTTCTTAGATCATGATGATGTAAAAATATATGCAACATGTTCTTGTTGAGAAAATTCATTTTAAATCTAATTCCTTCAGACATTGAACTTGTTTTTGTTGAAAAATCCTTGTGTAACACTTCCTGCTAAACCCTCTCCAAGTAGACATTGTTCTTGTTGAGAAAATCCTTCTCTAAAACTTCCTGCTAAACCCTCTCCAAGTAGACATTGTTCTTGTTGGGAAAATCCTTCTGTAACACTTCCTGCTAAACCCTCTCCAAGTAGACACATTGTTCTTGTTGGGAAAATCCTTCTGTAACACTTCCTGCTAAACCCTCTCCAAGTAGACACTGTTCTTGTTGGGAAAATCCTTCTGTAAGACTTCCTGCTAAACCCTCTCCAAGTAGACATTGTTCTTGTTGAGAAAATCCTTCTGTAAAAACACTTCCTGCTAAACCCTCTCCAAGTAGACATTGTTCTTGTTGAGAAAATCCTTCTCTAAAACTTCCTGCTAAACCCTCTCCAAGTAGACATTGTTCTTGTTGAGAAAATCCTTCTGTAACAACTTCCTGCTAAACCCCTCTCCAAGTAGACATTGTTCTTGTTGAGAAAATCCTTCTGTAAAACTTCCTGCCGAAAACCCCCTCTCCAAGTAGACATTGTTTCTTGTTGAGAGAAAATCCTTCTGTAACACTTCCTGCTAAACCCTCTCTAAGTTAAGGTTAAGACTGTCTGTTTTTAACTCTTTTCTGACATAGGGTCATGACTGGGGCTCCTGTCAGCAACACTTCAGATGAAAGGTCCTCGGTCCAGATATTTGAAAGTTCTGAATTTTTTGGAGTGGCACCTCATGTCCATAATGATGTTATAAGCAGAGAATATCTGTTCTGACTTTCAACCCTGATTCAAGAAATGCAGAAGGTAGCTGACAAGTGTGTTCAGTGTGGTTCAATACTGGCTAGATACTGGTTTCTAATCCTGGCTCTTCAGAAACAAAAATATGGAAACGAATATTTTTCTACCTGACTTCCTCATTGCATTATTCATTGGTTTTGAAATTTCATTTTCTGAGTGTAATAAATGTTTTTGGTGGTTTTTTTTTATGTTAACCCATGCAAATGGGTTGTCTGTAGGAACTTTGTGAGTTTACCCTTTCCCAGCCAACAAAACGATAGATAATGCCCTGTTGTATTCTGCTATCAGAGTTTTTGAAATTTCAAAACTGAATGAAAAAAAAAAGGCTCATTTTCGGGAAAAAAAAAAAAAAAAGGAAAGCAGTGTGCTAGCAGACTAACATAGTTTGCATTTATGTTCTGTTTGTTTCGGAGTGACACAATCCGAGACGTAATAATAATTTTGTTTGGATACAAACACGTGAAAATCTTTTTTGCCTTCCGTTCTCAAACTTGCAGCTCTGCTGGACGCTGGGGAGAAGAAATGGGGGACGGATGAGTCGCGTTTCAACGCCATCCTGGTGGCCAGGAGTTACCCCCAGCTCCGAGCCACCTTCCAGGAGTATGCCAAATTGGCCAACAAAGACATCGAGGACTCCATCAGCAGTGAGATGTCGGGCGACTTGAAGAATGGCATGTAACTATAGGTGAGATTCTGGGACCTAGGAAGATGTGCATGTGTGTGTGTGTGTGTGTGTGTGTGTGTGCATGCGTGCATGTGTGTGTGTGTATTTGCATTCGGTATATCCTGAGATACATGTAAGTATTTGTCATTCTATTATTTAGTTTTGAGTATTGGTGCATATTTGTTCTTTGGCTGTTGAATGATATGGAAAAGTATAGACTGGGGGAGAGTGACGGATATTTCAGAGGTTTCATTGTTTCACCTGAGTTATCTTCTCCTGTCCTGTGTGAAAAAGGAACACACATGCAGACAGTGGTACCTGGTTTGAAGTTTCGGAAGGAATACTGCAAAAGATGTTAATCAGAAATAGTTGGTTGAATCAGTTGTTGTATGAAAACCGAGTGAACTCACTGGGCCTGCCACCAGTTAGGTCAGCACAGGTAGACCCACCTTCATGTGCACCTGAATCTATCCAATGTAATACTGTGAAACTTTTGTTCCTCTGTAAAAAAATTGTCCCCATATTACAAATGAAAAAAAAACCAAAAACGATCATTTACAAGACGAATTATCATGTGTGAAAAAGTGTCCCTAATGAAAAACCATGCCCACCTTGGCTTAAGGCTGTGTCAGGTCAATTGACATTGGCTAGAACACCAAGGCTACATCAAAATGTTGTTATGCTCTGCATAGTTATGCAGGGATTGTCTTCAGTTGTGACAAGCTTCTAGCATAACGCTATCAGTCTCCAAAATCCCCCGAAGTTGGAGAGTGGCTGCCCACGTGGCGGGGTAATCAAAAACAGTCACACACGTAATGTTCTCATCCCAGCTGATGCATTTGTACCATGGTGTTCAAGTGCTTCGGCTGTTCGGATGATCCCAGGAGTCTTTTTAGCCAGGGTACGACAACAACAAAAAAAACCATGCGCAGGAAAGTTGTCATACCTGGTAATTCCATCTGTCTGCCGCGTCCCATTACCATGATGCTACACTCCCTTACTGATCATTGTACTCAGCACCAGCCACGAAGGGGTTAACCACCTGTCACATTGCTTTTACAGTGCGCGTAATCCGGTCCAAGGCCACGCACTTTGCCAACGAGCTGTACCGCGCCATGAAGGGTCTTGGGACAGATGACGACACGTTGGTGAGGGTTGTGGCCTCACGCTGCGAGGTCGACATGGTTCAGATCAAAGAAGAGTTCCAGCGCAACTTCTGCTGCTGTTTGTGTTTTTGTTGTCATTTACTTAACTTCTAACAATGCCTCTACACCTAATTTGTGGGGTGTGTTTTTTGTGTGTTTTAACCGTTTCTATGTGTGATGCAATTTTTCCAATTCCAAACATCCTTCTAGTGTGTTATGATGATTGTGTACAATATCCACAACCTCATGAATCTGTATTCTTGAATAGTAACGACCTCAGTTAAGCCATTGAAGAAAAAAATTTTCAAACTACAACAGCAGTTTGGAAAATCCAGATCAGGGAATCAATATTCCATCATGTATATATTGTCATGAGTTTCTTTGATCTGTAGTCTAAGGATAGACAGAGAGCAAAGATGTGGGGGTCAAAGGTTCAGGATGTTGCTTCTTCCAAAACAGACAAAAAAAAAAAAAAAGAGAGCCGTATTGAATCTGATATCACTTGACCTGTCCCCCAATCCTGCCTGCTTGTTTCATTCATTTGGAAGTTGATAGATGGTTGACACACACAGTCACGTGTATACACATACTGAAGTAGGTTTGCCGTCTGAAAAATGCAAGATGATTTTGTGTGCTGCACAGGACGATACGTCTGGAGACTACCGAAAGATGTTGTGCAACCTTATTGGGCAGCCCTACAAGAAATGGTTGGTATCATTGTTTGGGTGACATTTTCTTTCCTTTCGTTTGTGCTGCACTGATGTTTAGGGTTTTGCACCAGTGCATACACAAAGCTGCCAGCCCTTCTGGAGTGAACATTTGGGAGCCAGGAGATGAAGGGGGTTGGCCGGGCTGTGGAGGCAACAGCTTGGCTTTAGACTGAGAGCATTCCTCCCCCTCCCCCCACACCAACTGCTTCAGCTGACAAACGTGAAGTTTGCAAAGAAATTGCTTTTGCCACAACACATAATATTGTTACCTATGTTCACACACATTTTTATACAAAATTTTGAAATAGTGCTTTTTTATTCACCTTTTTCGGAATTTTTCTAAATTGGGAAATCCCAGAAAAATTGGGAGGGGTTAGCAGCCATGTATACACATGTGCTTGTATGCGTGTAGTCGGGGAGTGATTGTGTATAGGTGATGGTAGTGTGAATGCAGGCGTGTGTTTGAGTGTAGTGTGTACGTTATAGTACTAAATTTCAGTTTAAAAACAACACAAATGATCATAAGAGAAATTACGATAAAAAGCCTCTCTTTCAGAGTGGAAGGGAGAGGGGAAGGAGGGTGGATCAAGATCATAAAAACCAGCCTCCAGAAGTCCATCTGCATGATGTATGTTGGATGTTCTCTCACAGTGTGTGTGTGTGTGTGTACATATGCATATTTATGCATGTATGTATATGTGTATGGACATATATGTGTGTGTCCATACACATAATATGTATGTGTGTGTGTGTGTACATATGCATATTTATGCATGCATGTATATGTGTATGGACATGTATGTGTGTGTGTCCATACACATGATATATATATATATATATATATATATATATATATATATATATATATGTGTGTGTGTGTGTGTGTGTGTGTGTGTGTGTGTAAGTTTCAAGAAAGAGAGCCTAAAACCAACCAACCGTTTTACTTCATACTTTTTGTTTATTCTGTCAACAGATCTGCACAGCCACGAAGCCCTTAGGACGATCCAAAGATTTCTGCTAAACTCCCTACCTTAAAGCCTTCGCCAGCTAAAAACTGTACTACTCTTCATTACCGTAGTGTTCAGATCTTGTGACCAGTGCAGGGATACTAGCCTCATTTACTTGCCTTACTAGCCACAAACTGCTTGACCAATGGAAAGCTTGTTTTTCCCTTTGTACATCTGTTACATTGTATTTTTCATGTTGTGCTGTGATTGCTTCAATGTTGTTAACAAACTGATTTCGTTGTTGAAAGGGTTTTAGTAGTGTTCTGTCTTGAAGCTGTTGTACATTGGGGTCTCTGATTCAAGCTGGTTTTTTTTGAAAGACAACAGATCTTAACGCGCACGACTGTGATAGCTGCCTCATTGTGATGCTGTCTGATGATTCTTTCTGTGGTGCCGATATGCTTGTATTTGTGATATGTAAATTGCTTTTTTTAACAGTTAGTTTGTATTGGTACATTGCGTTTTCAATTGATTAAAAAAAAAAATTGAATGCTACAAATGTGTAAGCTTCATATATATGCATATGACATTGTCCATATATACTTACACGATATTTGTATGATGATAGACACATTCATTATTCACTGTTCATTATTGAGTTTGGCGAGTACTTGGTTATGGTTTGTACAGCTCTTTTCTCAGTCTTCTTCTTCTTTTGCATACGCAGGCTGATACTCCTGCAGACAGCCCCTGTTTAGGGAGTCGAGTTTTGTGTGTATGACCGTTTTCTATCCCGCCATTAAGGCAGCCATACTCCAACTTCGGGGAAACTTTTTCTCAGTCAAGTTGAAATGAAACACTAGTTTCATTGTTTTTTAATACTTGATTTTTGTTTGCTTGTTTGTTTGTTAAGACTTAAGACGAATGTGTAATGTTATCTCAGTCAAGTTTGAATGAAACACTAGTTTCATTGTTATATTTGATACTTGATTTTTGTTTGCTTGTTTGTTTGTTATGACTTTAGACAAAATGTGTAATGTTACTGAGTCCTAGCCTGTTTGGTATAAAGTGATTAATGATGAATAATTGGAAACAAAATGCAACCATAGTAACAGTGTGAAGTGAGACACCCACAAAAGACAAACACGGAAAATATACATACCACGGAAAAAAACACAGGCTTCTTCTGGAGAACACATATGCTGTTGGAAAAACACATAACGTTAGAATAGACACATACTTCCAGAAAACATTCAGGCTTTCAGAAAACACATAACGTTAGATAAGACACATGCTTCCAGAAACATGCAGGCTTTCAGAAAACACATAACGTTAGATAAGACACATGCTTCCAGAAACATGCAGGCTTTCAGAAAACACATAACGTTAGATAAGACATATATGCTTCCAGAAACATGCAGGCTTTCAGAAGACACTCAAGTTAGATAACAAGAAAGAACATATACTTCCAGAAAACATTATATTGTCAGAAAAAACACATTACCAGAAAACGTGCTTCCAGAAAAATATATAGTGGTCAGTAAACATGCACATCTCTAGATGACACATTGTCAGAGAACACACTGCCAGAAAACATGCATCTCTGCCAGTACATAAGTGTGCTGTTAGAAAACACATGCTATCATAATCCCATACTGATTGAAAACATTGGTTTCCTTGCATCAAAAACAGAAAGTAAAAAAGTCTGCGCACAAAAGAAACCATCACTGAAAGTGGTATTCAGCACATCTTTATCCCCAATGACTCGCGCTGAAGTGAATTCTGCATGCCTTTCTTTCCTGTACAATGGAATCTTTAAAAAGGTTTTGCTGTCAACTAATCTTCAGTGGTAGGCTGCTTGCTGCTCCAGGCTCGAATTCAAGCTTGAAATTGTGTACCGCTCTGCTTGCTTGACCAAGCTGAAAGAGTTTATAAAGAGAGCTGGATCCAAGGGAAGTCGAAAGAGAACTGGATGCCTGTCCCTTTCTGCCTGGCAAGGTTTTGAGAGAGTTTCCAAAGAATTTGTTTACTTTGATCCTGATGTACCGAAAGACATTTGACTAAAGTAAGGGAAAAAAAATCAGGTTGTTAAAAAAAAAGATCTCGACACATTTTTAAAGTTCATGTGTGTGTTTATGTGTGTGTACGCACGCATGCATGTGTGTGCGTGCATGTGTGCACGCCGCCCACATGTGTGTGCTTACTGCTCATGTGTGCTGTACTGAGTTATGTGTGTTCCTACATTCCATCTTGAACTGATAAACTGAAAACACCGATATACTATGAAAATTTATCCATTGACACTGCCTTACAATAAAGTTGTACGATGCCTCCAGGACTACAGTAAGTTTCATATATATATAAAAAAAAAGAAAAAAAAAAAGCACAGAAGGTAGAGTACCCAAGCTGGTTTGTGTTTAGGACTCAAATGTGAAGTCTGGGGTTCAAATCTTGGCTGAAACACCTAGTGGATTAAGTAGATGTAGAGGCTGTTTCCCCCCCTCCCCCCCCCCCCCCCCCAGTCTTGCAGATCAGCCGGCTGTTATCTGTTTAAAAATCCTGTGACCCATATAAGTCCCGTAATCTGCAGAAAACTTTCATGGACCATAGAAACACAAACATGAATATCTCTGAAACCAAAATGTAGGTGCCTTTGCAGAAGGGGAAGTACAAACCCACAAATGAAAAACCAGTTCACAAAAAATTACAGTACAAGGGACCTGGGCTTATATGTAAGAAGGAACCTGTATGCATATAATCCTAACGAACTTCAGAGTTTACATTGTTATGAAAAAAGAAGGCATATTTGATTGCATATAATATATTCTGTTGTTTAATGCAACTGACAAACCATCCTTACTGTATGCGCTATAACACTTTTGTTGATTAAAATAATTATGTACTTAGTGTTATGAGAAAAAAAGAAAAGCATATTTTGATAGAATATATTTTTGTTTGTTTGTTTAATACAGCTCACATGTAGCATCATCATGTGCGCCATTTTTATTGTGTTTTGTAGATCAAAATAATCATGTAACATGTAATTATCGCTGTTGCAAGAGCAGCATGTTAATGATAAAACAGAATCAAGAATATGTGTTGTGTTCAACTTTTTCGTGAATGTCTGTGGAACTGTGAATGGCATGTATGCATATTTGTGTGAAGAAAAGAAAGTTACAAATATATAACATGCACACCAGCCGCCGTGGCGAAGTGGTTAGCCGTCGTGGACTCCCGGCTGGGAGGTCGTGGGTTCGAATCCCATCAGAAGTCATGATGGGGTTTTTCTGCCCCAACTGGCTCCAACCCAGAGTTTGAGTTTGCTGCGGGCTCAGTTGGGAAGGACTGGGACCCACACAGGTCGAGTTTCATCCTCCACTTAATGGATGCGTTTCTGAGAGAGTGTTGCTCAAATTTCCTGCCAACACTGCAGGTGCCTGTATCTTGGGCCCGGGGAAGGCCTGGTTGACGCCCGGGAGGGGGATATATTATGATGAAAGGAAGCGTAGAGTACCAGCCCTGTCATATGTTAGTCTCAGACAAAAATGGAAATCCGGATTTAGCAATCATCTTAATCATCCTGCATTCTCATCGATTCATCAGCATAAAAAAAAAAAGTCTCAAATTCTGTGGCCCTTCACTGAATGCTTGTGCCTCTCATGGGGTGACCCTCAATTTCGATGCGACGTCTCTAGTCTGTAAAGGCCTTGGTTTGTTCCGTTCGTCGGGGTATCCACGGTATCAGGTGCGAAGTCCATGGGCGGGCCGTCGTTGGAGACGGATGTCACGGTGGCGCCCTCCGGAGAGGAGAGCTCACTCGCGGCGCGCTCCGCGACCTAAGCAAATTATTGTCGTTATAGTTATGTGTAGGGGCTTAGTAGGTAGGTAGTGTCCTAGCGTTAGATTAGATATCAGGATAGGCGCCACTCGAACACCATGAAGTGAGTTCTCGGCTCTCGGGCAGCAGTTGCACAGTGTCTAACTCTGGTGCCGGTTGAGCATCTTGACGACTCAACATAGACTGCTGTCCCTGTGGATTGTCGGTTGGAGCCGGGAGGCTCTGCGGCTGGCGGGGGTGGAGACCGGGGCTGGGGCTGTAGCTGGGGGTGTGGAATGAGCGCGCGTGGGCGCTGCTCTAGCCTCTGAGCGGGTGGCCGCAGAGGTTTCAGAGGGTTACTGGACATTGACAACAAATAAAAAAAAATTATAAATATATATATATAGAGGTATAACATGCACACAGTTACCAAGCAAAAAAGAGACAATATATGATCAAGACACACAGAGATGACATACGAACAAACATATGGACACCAGCCATGCAGTAACTTAAGAGATTGACATATGCACACAAACCTACGGGACATGTGACATGTGCGTAGTAATCAATCGTAGCCCAATGGTTCTAGACAGTAGATGGCCATGGATCATTACACCAGACAGATTGACTTCGTGGATGGTCAACCATGCCATAGGTTACCACACCTGTAATTTCCACATTACGGTTTCTGTAGCACATAACTGGACCAACTGATTGCATGTCTGCTGCGGTTTATTTCTGATGGCAAGTTATTGAGGAAACAGGTTTTCACTGACTGCTATTCATCTATATTACTGTTTTTCTAGGGAACAGCATAACTTTGACAATGCCTGGCATGGGTGGTTGCTGTATGCATATCTCCCATGATTACAAGCATGCAAGTTAGGGTGTGGGGAGGAAAGATATTTGGTTTTCGACTGATGAAATTGAATGGGTAAAGGTAACAGGATCTATAGGAACACATGATGAACAGAATACAGACATTAAGGGGGGGCCGTAGCGTGAGATAAGGGCGCCATATCGTTCACTAGGCTCACTGAACTGAACCCTGGAAAGCATGAGGAGGATCAAAAACAAACAAAAGTATATAAACACGCCTTTTTCAGGCGAGCAAGCACAATGGCACATTTTTCTAATGTGCACATTCAAACTTCAAATACCGTATTGAATTAGTAAGAGGGGTTACTGAAAATAACATCTAAACTCCTACATACACTCACAGGAAAAAAAAGGAGACAACAAAAAAATAAACCCAAGAAAAAGAAAACCTCAAAACCACTAACAAAAAATAACAAAAAAACAACCCCCCCACCACCCCCCCCCAACAACACCCCCCCCCCAATAACAACAACAACAAAAAAGCCCCTCCCCCCCCCCCCCATCCCTAATAACACCACCCGACGATGACTCCTGCAGCAACGCAACAACTATTTTTGTGCCTTATGGTTGCGCCGCCCTGAAAAATAGAACTGCCATATAGGTCTGAAAACAAAATTTTACAGGAGACGAAAAAAAAAAAAAAAAAAAAAAAAAATGAATTATTATCCCCACAAGATTATACCAGATGAGCTGAGCTACCCATACGTATTTGAACAGGTATTTTGATTAGGTGAGACATGTTTACGTTATAAGGTGAATTGGGATGTGACTGGTTTACTGGCGTACGTTATGCGTCCCCGCTCTTATAGTATACCAAAACTCTCAAAAATGCGGGAAGACACACTCGAGTTATGGCAGTTGTAACTCCGGGCCAGCGAGAGTGTGATGGCTTGACTTATTGAGTTGCTTCCTGTGCACTGCAGTGTTTTTTGCTGGTTATCAAGCTAAGTACGAGGTCTCCATACAGAAATTTAGCCCCACAAAAAAACACAACAGAAAAAAAAAAAAAAAGGAAAAAGCAAATGTTTGCTATGTTGGCAATGGCCTGACGGCAACCATGCACGGGTATATGTGCAACCCCCCCCAGGGAAAGAGCAGGGTTCAACGGGCGTGTATGAAGGGAACTGTTATTACCGTAATAAATACACCAAAGTACGGTCGTGCCAGCTAGGCAGAACAATACGCAAAAATGTGTCATTTCAAATTTCAAGTGTTTTGTTTGGTTGTGCTGCCGAAACTGGCAGGCAAGAACAAATGATATAGTGACGCTTTTTCACAACCACCTTGTTGTTGTAAACTAACTATGGCTTCCTCTTGCTTGTTTACTGACGAGGAAGGATGATTTCACCCCCCTTGATAGAAATTTTAGAAAATCTTTCAACTTTCACTTAACGAACCTTAGAGGGTGATTTTCTTCCACAACCCAGTAATAGCAAGTATAAATTGCTATGCAGAGTCGAAACCGAAACAATTGATATTCTGAGAAAGAAATGACAGATTTAAAGCCAGACTGGTCACTCCTCTAGTATTTATGTTGATTCATGAACAAGTACAATCTCTTCAGCTCTCAATATCAGGTGTTTGTTTTTGTGATTAAAGAATTTTGATTATCAAAAACACGATAACAAAAAAATTGAACAAAGCTCAACAGTGGACTGTGAACACCAAGCAGCACAAAAAAAACCCAGACTGGTTTATATTTTGAAAACAATGCGAGACAGACAAAACTGAAAAAAAAATTCCTTCAAAATTACAAGCTGTGTAAAACATCTTAGATGGAGGTTTAAACATGAGTTTGATCCAGCATGTTTTAGGATGTGTGTGTAGATTTCCCATTCGTCTGTAAAACATTTGCAAGAGTTTTTTTTTCATACTACAATAAATGTCAAAAGAAACATTTATTGTAGCAAGTTAAGCAAAAAAAAAAAAATCATCTAACAATTGGCAGCATCTCTCCTTTCAGATGTAAACTATCTCCTAAATTCCTTTGATCATTGTGAAAACTTAAATTTGGACGTGTGACGTGGGGTGGTTGATGTAAACAAAAAAAAAACAAGACCTGACTTTTCCTAGAAAATAAGCAGAATCCCGGTTGGATGGACTCCCAAAGAAACTTAATGACTTGGCGTCTTTGAACGGCCAGCAACTCAGGAGCGCAGCCAAGTAGTTGTGCTCTCTGGAATCATAAAAAGTGTGCCCCTCCTATCTTGGGTCTAAATTTCACAGGGCGGGACCATACTATAGGCGACGTGAAACGACCGCTACCCCACTGAGTAGAGTAAAATGATAGAGGGAGCGGAACGATGCCTCAGAGAATGTGCGATAGAAAGTGAGAAACGATGCTCAGAATGTGCGCTTTTGATTGACAATTTCCCTGTGTTACACCTCCACCCCCAGATCATAGTTTTCCAACAAGGAGAGTATTGCAGCGAAAGAGGGTGCCCCAAAGATGTTTTGATTTTTACTAAGCTCAATCTTTCATCGTTATACTCTGCATAAAATGACAAAGCTCAACTAATGAACAATAACAGCTCAAACACTTTTTTTTTTTTTTTACTGAAAAAAAAAACCCCTCACTTACACGGATACATAAAGAACCAATAACAGATAATTTACAAAGTGTGGTCCACTTGTGAAATCAGACAACGTTTACATGATATATACTAGCAAACCCATACATTATACAGTCACAATGAAACATGGACACACCCTGGATAAATAATATCATACCAGCTTTGAGGCAACATGAAAATCGTCAACCACACCCTGGATAAGTAACATACCAGCTGTGAGACAGGCAACTGTGAGATGACAATTGACGGCCACACCATCCTCTACTACCCCCTCTCTCTTTCTTTCTCTCTTTGTCTCAAGAACGGCAAACAAGATGACTAATCTACGTCACCACCCTCCCCCCCCCCTTCTCTTGCCCCCTCCCCGCAGTTTGCCAGTGTTTTCTTTTATGCTAACTGACCCAGGTAACATGCTCGCCTTGCACTCCTGTCTCTCACCCTTCCCCCTTCGCTTTTCTGGTGTGCAGGAGCTAGCCAGTGGTGGGAGACGAGGGACATGTGCTCTTTTTCACTAGATCACAGACATCGCTCAGCCGGACCTCTCTCTCCCCTCTCCCCCCCTCCCTCCCCTCCTAACTGTAGTCATGGGAAAGATGGAAACTTGTATGCGTGTCTCACACATGCAGGCCATGTAGCTCTGTCAATTCGCACAAAGGCTAAAAATTATGCCAACAGCTAGGGGAGAGTGTTCTTGAATCTTCTACACAAAACCTCACATTGTAGATGGTGGGGGATAAAATCCCCCCCCCCCCCCCCCTTGCTTACTAATCCCCCTCTCCCACCTCCTCTTTGTTTTGTCTCTCGTGACACAATCAGCTGTCATGCGACTCTGTTGTTGTTGTCATATACCTGGCTAAAAGACCCCAGGGATCATCAAACAGCTGAAGTACTTGAACACTATAGTACAAATGCATCAGCTGGGGATGAGAGAATTACGTGTGTGACCGTTTTTGATTACCCCACCACATGGGCAGCCACACTCTGACTTCGGGAGATTTTGGAAACTGATGATGTTATGCTAGGAGCCTGTCACAACTGAAGACAATCCCTGTATAACTATGCAAAACATAACAACATTTTGATGTAGCCTTGGTGTTCTAGCCTATGTCAATTAGTCTGACACAGCCTTAAACCAAGGCGACTCTGACAGCCTGTCAATCAACCAGGCATCAGAAACCGGATGTGTAGCTTAGCACACAAAAAAAGAAGAAATCCACTCCTCACTTCACTGCTCTTCCAAAGGCTGTAAGACTGATCACCACCGGTGAAACAAACAACAACAAAAAAAAAAAAAAAAACACAGCCAGATCGGGGAAAGATCATATCTCCAACTCTAAGAAATCCTGTGTAAAGTTTCATTGATTAACCCTGAAGAACTGTAAGCTGAAACTATGTTTCTAAAGTTTGTTTATGCATTGCTTGGATGTATGGGCTATATTTTAACAGTATTACTTTACGTCCACACTTGGTGACATCTACCAAGATGGTGTGAATGAATATTCTATTGTAACAGTGTGTTTGCCCACAACTTGGTAAAAACTGTTAAGACGCTCGATTAACGATCTATGTTAACAATATGACTTTTTGCCAGTATTCACTACTATCTGTAACAATATGACTTTTTGCCAGTATTCACTACTATCTGTAACAATTTTTTTGCCAGTATTCACTACTATCTATAACAATATGACTTTTTGCCAGTATTCACTACTGTCTGTTAAGATGATCACTGAATGTTTTTTTCTGACAGAAAAAAAACAGTGTGGTGAAAACTGTTAAGCTGACTTATGAATATGGTTAGTTGTCTTAATGCTTTGTAGCAGGTGACTATAAGTCTAATCAACATGTGTACTTGGGGTAAGTGTATACCAAGTTACTTCAACTTAATTCATAAAAAAAATTGAAGAGACATTTTACTTCAATTGCTCACATTTTTTTTTTTTTAAACTGTTACTGTCTCCTACCCCTTGCTGAAATCCACTCAAAATCTGAATGAAAGTGGAGCCTGACAATCATGTCTGTTAAAAAAAAGAATTTTGCTAGTCTAATCCTTTGTCGGCTCTAATCCTTTGTCGGCTGAGGTCTTATGCATTTACTGAAAGCCAGAGGGCAAGTGTGAGAACTCGACAAGCTGGACTCACAGCTACTTAACTACAGACCAGGTTCTCTGTGTGTGTGTGTGTGTGTTTTTTTTCGTTTTTTTTTTGCCTGGATTCATGTTCCTACCCTGGGTGTGCCTGCTATCTGCCTAGCTGAGACAGCACTCCAACAAGATCAGCATGCCTAAAGAGACGGTGGACCAGTCATCAGCAACTGGTGAGAGATCAACCACCCTCTCCAACATCAGATAAGTTCTGATATACCAAGTAGGCTCCAACTCAACTCATCCAGAACTTTCCCTCTCTTAGATGATGAGATAATGTCGGGATCAGTCAGCCCTTACAAAGAATCCAGTTTCTTCATCATGTGTCCATTTTACCCTTGTATAAACAAGTAAGTTGATGGCTGAAAATACACTAGATTGTGTCAGGTCTCTCGGAGCTATAAGCACTTTTAAGTATACAAGCCTAAAGAGAATTATCCCTGAACCAGTCTTGAGTATTTTTAACAGTCTGGAGATTAAAAAAATTCTTTTATGACTAGTACTGGAAAATTACTCCTTCCATAATTAGTAAAGAGAGAGGTGGAAGTGAAATTTTGATATTAATCTAATAGAGAAACCACTCGAAGTCCTTCTCCTACAGGACACACCCTACCCCATCTCTTGTCACAGCAACATGAAAATCATCAATCAGCTGTGATGTGCTCAACAAATACATAGTGAAATACACACACAACAACACGCTAATCATTTGCTCTTTTCGTCATGCAGTCATGAGTTATCAAGGTGAAAACATATCAAAGAACGAAGCAACACTCAAACAAAAAGTGAAACACACACACACACACACACACACACAGAGTGACATGAATGTATGTACTCGTACACACTTACAGCACAGAAATCTTACCAACACAATTTTGTTGAACTCTTTATTGTCAACAATTGAGTGATATCAATTTCATGCTGGCAAAATCTAATGCTCTTCTGTTGTTTAAAAAAATATATTAAGTAACTATACCATGTTCATGGAAACTTGATACACAATGAAAAAAAAAAAACAACCACATAATGATATGCTCAGTTTTAATTCACTGTGCAAGTTCAAGCACTTTCACATCAAAGTAATATACTGACATAAATTCATTGAGCAAAAAATATGTTTGACAGTCATTGGAGAATACAGGTTTTTTAACAATTAAGTGGATAATTATTATACATCCTTTTATGCTTTTTTCCCCCATTGAAATGGACTAAATTAAAAAAAAAAAAAAAGGCATAATTGTGTGTGTGTGTGTGTGTGTGTGTGTGTGTGTGTGTGTGTAAGCGTGAGAGAGAGAGTGTGTGTGTGTACCTCCCCAAAACACATACTTTTCATTTGTGTGTGTGATAAATTTCTATTTTCCTTCCCTTCTAGTATCTGTTATCATAGTCATCAATTCACTGAGCTAACTCTTGATCTTGCCTATCATTTTAATGCAGCCTGCAGAAACTGGAATCTCATATTCTCAGTTTAACATTATTCTACATCTTGGTCTAAAACCTGATCTTGTTCTGAAAACCATACTGTTCCACAGCTCTCATTAAGACAGTGTCATTCGATCTGGACCAAACATTTCCAAAGTCTCCAACATAACTAAGTACAATTTCAGTGTTGAAGAAGTTGCGCTCTTGTGGAAATGTCAAAAAATTGAAACTGATGCTGTTCATTAATCCCCCCCCCCCCCCCCCCCCAAGACTATTTTGACACAAATCCACCAGGAAGGGGGGAGGGGGGGGAAGGGGGGGGGGGACAGTGGGAGTACATCTAAGACATGATCCCAAGCATTACAAAGAGAGGCTGGGAAGGGTGAGGGTGGGGTGGAGGTGGTGAGGGAGGGGAGACCGAGACATGAAGGAGAGAGAGAAGGAATGAAAAAAAAAAAAAAAAAAACAGAAAAAAACAGAAAAAAAAAAATCAACCAAAACAAAAATACAGTATCCAACACATTAAACAAAAGACTGAAGAAAAGAAATCTTTAAAAAAAAAACAATATTTCATTCGACACTCCCCATATTTGAGCTGTATCCAACCAACCAATCTTATGGCACACTTGTTTCTTTCCTTCCCCCCTTTCTTTTGTTTTCAGTACACACAGGTGCCTCTGCTGAAGTGCTATCAACAGTAGAGTTAAGACGGCATAACTGACAAATGATGTGCCCTAAGTGCATCCGACACGCAGATTTGTTCACCTATTTCACCTCCTTCTGTGCAAAGTTATACCATAGCTCAGACAGCATAAGTGAGCAGGGACCACAGGGAAGGATAGCAGGCTGTGGTAGGCACACTTCACTGGGCCTTTTGTGAGTTTGTGTACAGAGCTGTTTCCACACGCATCTAGGGAAAGGTACTTCCGATCTTGAAATTTGCAGCGTGGAGTCTGTTGCTGGGGAAAGTAAGAAAGAGAAAACTTACAAATCAAGGATATAAAAAATACTCTTATCCAATCAGATGTACTGATGAAATATTGATATGTGCTGCCCTTCCAAACCATGTCAGATTTGTGTGTATGTGTGTTTTGTGACTGTTACTTAGTGTTAGCGATATGAGTAAGATTGTGACAAGAAAAGTGACATAGACTGCACTGTTGTTGAAAAGAAGCCAAAATACAAAAACACTGCGAAGTAACTTTCATTTTAAATATGATGCAAAAAAAGACAACTGCACTTTTGACAAATGTTGTCTTCTGATGTTGAAGAAATTCATCATGGGATTGGCTGAATGAGAGTGGTTTTCTTTCTTTTCTTCCCTGTTGAACACATTATGGTTGCAGTAGCTGACGTTTCTACATAAATTTGTATTTCAATTAGCCAGTCTCTTCTGACTGACCAATAACATTACTTTCAGAATGACTAGCAGATAACACATCTTCCGTATCAGTGCTTCTGTCCTTTCATCATTTCTTCATCTTTTGGTATTTCATGGAAGGAAAGGTCTTTCTTTCTCACCTTCTCAGTTGTGCAACCAAGCCTGGCAAGGCACGACTCCCAAGGCATGTTGAATTCAAGCAAGAACACTTTAACATTTCACAAGCAAAAGGTTGTCGTTTAGAGAGCGGCAAGTCAATTTCCCCAATGAAAGCCAACCCACAGTTGTCCAGAATATAATGCCCAGTGCAACCTGTGAGTCTCTCCTTCTGTAGTCCCTGTATGTGCTGTTATAATGCAGGTACATACTGACAGACGCAAGCCATTTACTGTTCCCTGACAATAAAATTACAGATAAAAAGGCAAGATTGTCAAAGGAGGGGGGGGGGGGGAGTATAACATTAAAACTGATCCTGTAATTTATAAAAAAAATCTAAATAAAATTTTGCTGAATGTGGAGGTCAGAACTGAATTCACAATGACACTGTAATCAATGACATAACGCTGATGTTTTGCTTTGTATTTACTGTAAACTGACAGAACAGGCACTTTGCAAACAAAAAATGGAGACCACTAAGACTCCTGTAGACAAAAATTGATGCTTCAAATTTATTCAAAAAAAAAAAAAAAAAAAAAAAAAAAAAAAAAAAAAAAAGAAAAGATTGTGCTTCAATTATTTTTTGATGCGTTTTATGAAGGTTACTGACAACTGAACTGAAACAGTGTACACAACATGTGCATGGATGTCCATGAGTTAATGCAACTTGCATTTAATCTACACAGGCACAATTCAATACACTTGAAATGTATAAAAGCAAAGCATCTATCAACACATATTTTTTTTTGTTTCATGTAAAAGATGTTATGCAATCTGGCCCTGGTTGGTGGGTGTAAAATATGCTTTCAGATAAAACTACTCAGATGAAAATGATGAGAAGACAACATAGCACACAGCACACTTATACTTTTTACATTACCAAATGGATGATATAAGCAGGAGGCTTGTAAAGATTTCTGTGAGATCACGAATCTTAATGAACTTTTTTCTTAAAAGCACAGAGAAAAAGAGAGCTTTCTGAGACTTCTGAGATTTGGAAAAAAAAAAACAACAATCTGATCACTATGGCAACTAAAGTTTTTTTCTTCTGATGACAGAGATTAGACAAGGGAAACAGAGAAAAAAAACACACACGAATAATGTTGGTCCTTCTGCTGTCAAACCGTGGCAGACTCCAGCAGGTTTTTGGAGACCAGTTTGGTGAAGTACGACTTGAAGAAGGTGGGAAAGACGAGAACTCTTTTGGCAAGACTCGGCAGGTTCAAATGAGATTTCTGCTTCTGGCCGATCCCCCTTCGGCACAGGAGACAGGGTGCAGTAGAACCTAAGGGGAGGGGCTGTGGACCCTGCCTCTCGCTCCGCTATCTCTGCTTGGAAATCAGTTTCTCAAGTTCAAGGTTGTCTGCATGACCCTCGGCGATCAAACTTGTGCGTGTAGGTTTTCGGCCATACCAGGCCTTGTGACTTCCCTCGCAGTAGATGCGAAAAGGTCTGCACTTCCTGGTCCTGTGTGTGGGTGACTTGTGTTGTTTGTCACAGCCTTATGAAGTGGTGTCTGCTCTGTTTGGGTGTTAGAGTTTGACACATCTGTACACTGGGGAGCAGTCTCCAATGGGCAAGTACTAACTTGCGATTTTGCGCTCACATACACTTTCCCATCCCCCACCGGACTGAACTCCACACTCAACGGCAGAACCGAGCTTCCTGCACCTGTCTCCCCTGCTGGACATGTGCTTGGTAGGTCCCTGCTGCTGCTTTGGACCGTGGGAGAGTCCATGTGATTCAGTGCAGGCATGGTACCATCCGAATCCACGGCCATCTCCACATCGCAGCACTCTGAAGTGGAAGGCACCTCCCTGGAAATGCTGCTTTCGGGGGGGCACTTGTTCTCTGGTACAGCAGGGAGCTGTGAGCATGGATCACAAGGTTTTGGGTGACAGTCTGACTGTGAGCATTGTACAGGGACATGAGCTTGAATGCAGGGAGGCTCGGCCGGGTGTGAACTTTTTCCCTCACATGCGGTTGGAGACAGGTGGGACAACTCTGACATGGGCGAGGCCTCACCAGGGGAATGCATGGAGCAGGAATGCTCCGAATGGGGTGATGGCATAACGCCATCTTCGCCGCCTGCCCCCACCGTGGCTGCCATGAAGTCAGACTCCGACCCTTCCTTTTCCACTACCGGCTGTGCACCACCAGAACTTGCATCGACACAGTCCACTGGTGACTTTTCTTTCATCGTCACTTCTGGAGCTCCTGTGGAGCTGGCCACGACATCTGCCTGCATGAGATTCACATCTTCCACATGGCCCAATGTCGCACAATTCTCCTCTGCATTGCAGACCTGCTCTTTGCTTTGTTCAGAGCTGGGAAGACCCACACCTTGACCCTCCACATCAGGAGAGCCAACCTTTGCAAAATGACTGTCGACCCTGTCCAAGGCACTTTCTGCATCAGCACCACTTCCTCCCTCCTCCTCCACACACATCTCCTCCTCCCTTCCTCACTTTCCTCTCCTCCCTCCTCCAGAGCCTCTCCATCTCTGTCTGTCTTCATGGCAAAGAGGAACACTTCGCGCAGCACCCACACCAGCAACGTGCGCACCCGCCGGAACCACACAGCCCGGTAGTCTCCCTTGGTTCGCAAAGCTTGAAGCACTAGCGGGGACAGTGTGGACAAGTCCAGGGAGATGGGATAGGTCCACTGTGATGCAGACTTCACAGTGTCTCTGCCTGCCTTTTCGCACCATGATGATGAGGCTGTGTCTGTGTCCTGGGGTGCTGGAGGTGTGCAGTCCTGAGAGAGAAGGTAGGGAAGTCCCCATAAAGGCTGTGATGCCTGACTATCAGTTGACTTGGAAGATTCAGGGCCTGCTGGGGTGTTGCCTGCTGATGATGACCATGTGGACGTCTGGGTAAACATACCAGCACATGTTACATAACAGTTTGGAATGTTTGACAATATTGTTCCCACATTTTCTATGGGACTAATGAAAGACCACTCTTTCATCTATCCCTCTAAAGAAAGACCACTTTCTGTCTACCTATCTCAAACAGAACGCATCATCATGTTCACTCTTCTGCGCAAACTTTTCTCATCACGTCACGTAAACAATGTAAATAATAAAAGAATTTAAACACACACACACACAGAGAAAAAACCAGGATAATGCAACACTTTCACTGGTGGTCAGCCCTACTTCTCACTCGATGTTCAGAAGTGTTACTATCTTTTTCTACAGTTTCATGGCAAGACCGGTGCTTGTAGGATCCACACTCAGTCTGTACAAGGTCACAGATAGCTTAACCATTTCCACTTATGTCATTTTTATGTCCATCGCGTAACCAAAAAGTCACCATCATGAAGCAGTACAATTCACAAGTGCAAGTCTTCAAATTTTTGTTTGAAAAAAAAAAAAAAACAGAACACCCCCCCCCCAAAAAAAAGCAAACAAAAAAAAAACCAACCCTCATCTTCAGACCCATACATCAATCTTCGCAACACAAAACACAATGCTGTTTTCTTTTTTTCTTAGAGCACATTTCCAGCTGGTATAACAGTGTGACCATGATACAAAAATGTGGAGAACCCTCCCTAAAGAGTGAATCTTACACGAGAGAGGGACCATGCCTCACAAGCTGGCACACTTTCATGCCCCTTCAGCGATAGCAGAACTGACATGAAACACCCTCCTTGTGATCAACTTAGCCAACCACCTCCGTCCCCCTTCTGCCCTCCAACTCTACACTCCCACTGATCCCTCCCTAAACAGATCATGTCCTGGCCAGTTGGCAGGAAGCAGGATACACCACCATCTTGTTAGAAGGCCACTGCTTTTCTCTACAGAGGCCTCTGATCTATATCCTGTGCTCCGCTATGATTGTCGTTTCGACAACTGTCTGACTGTACTTTGTGTTATGAATAGCCCAGCCGACCATGGGGGGGTGGGGGGGGGTACCTTAGCCATCTTCTCGTCAGAGTCAATTCCACACACAGTTCACACACACAAGAGACATACAACACAACAAACACAAACACAGACACACATACACAGTGACACACACACAAATCCACCAAAAGCTATGGTGCGAGCTCAGTATTGTAAATGGAGCCATCTGAAAAAGTGTCTCTAGAACATTTTTAAGAGGAAAACTGTTGAGCAATAAGCAAAAGAACCAACTCCTCTGGATTGGGAACCATTCTTTCACAGGATGGAAATTTAGAGCAAAGTTTTGCAAAAAAAAAATCTTTTCTAAAGTCTTGTGATCCAGAAAATTGGTGGTGTTTATCATAAAAGGCAAGACAAAAATGGGTCTCTGCAGTATGAAAGCCTATGGTGGATTGTCAGGAAATTTAAACAAATCACGCACGCCTCAGAGATCAATGTTTAAATAAATACATTTACTGCACTGTTTCATAACTTTAGGCTTAAGAACTGATTTTTGTGGGTCCCATCTCACTGTGGTATAAAGTGGAATGAAACAGCAGACAGTCTTGCAAAAGAAGGAGCCAATGAAAATGCTGAAAATGTATTAAAACCATCCCTTATATTTGTTCTCTTGTGAATTAATCCAAATTATGGAAAAGCAGTATACTTCACCATCGTGCGCAAGAACTTTCTGTGCATCATTGTTTGTTTGAATACTCAGTGTTGACCTCGCTCTATCAGGAGAAAGGTGTTGAGAAATGTTGAGTAACTTTGATATATCAATACTGTCTTATGGCTCATATGTTGCTGAAATTGCCATGGTTATTTCACAGTCACAGGCTGCAAAATTTTTTATAAGATCAACACTGTCACTAGGGTATTTCACTTTGTAAATATGCATATAGCAGATGTGGGTTTGAAAGTACTAACATAAATAAGTTGAGTGTGGAGATTTTTTTCTTTTCTTTTTTTTTTCTTTTGACAAGTGTCTAATATCATCTGGCCATGAAAAGACATTAAATAAACCACTGAACTGAACTGAACTGAACAACATTTGCATACTTCAGATATGAAAGAATAAAGATTCCTAATGGTGAATTTGTACTAGGTTTCCATCCATATTTCTTGTAAAATTTGGATTGAAAAACACTGTCAAAAATTGGCTTTAGAGGTTCAGAGAAGAGGTTCAAACACCAGTTCAAAGAAAGCTTCTGTCTACATTGAAGAGAGGATGGTTGCCCAATCTCTGCATACAGATTGTACACAGGGGTGGAGCAGAACACCCCCCAGAGCTGAAGTACTTGATGGTCAGTGCAATCCAGAGTTGTGATAAAAGGTCTCAGGTCTCACAGAAAACCTGACAACAGCCTGAGTCAAATCTGCTTTAAGGGCACAGGTACACACCAACGTGGTGTCTGCATGCAGCTCTCTGCCCTGTGAGTACACAGCTGTGATGTCTGTCCATCTCTCTCTCTCTGTGGCTCTGTCTCAGTCAGCCTCTACGTGCATCTCACTTATTCTGCCTGTCGGTCAGAGCTCTCTGTCTTTGTCCATTTCTCTCTTTCGTTTTGCATTTATGATTCCATCTCTTTCCGTCTCGTTGTCTGTGTGTCTGTCCACCTGTGGATGCGTCTGTCTCATTGTGTCTGTGGCTTTCTCTGTCCGTCTGGATCTTTCTGTCAGTCTCACTTTCTGTCTATGGCTCTCCCTCTGTCTATCTGTCAATCTCTGTATCTGTCTAAAGCTTTCTGTTTTTTCTTTTGACTGTCTTTCTCACTCTCTCTATTCTTCTCCTCTAACTCTTTGTGTCAGTCTTGCTCTATTTCATTCTTTGTGTCTGTCAGTCAGTCACACCCTTTTCTTCTCTCCCTGTTTCTTTATGTTTTTTTTTTGTTGTCTCTGTCATTGCTTCAAACATGTCAATACAATAATACCTCATAACTATTACTCATTAAAATCTAACAGCCTAAATAAAGAGCCTGTGTTTTTTCTTGCTCAGTTTTTATGCTGCAGTTCTGTGCTAATCCTATTTGTATGTGATACTCTCTTTGCTTAATTTGAACTGCGCTACACATTCCTCTGCAGGTGTAAAATTAGCACCAACCTGCACAGGAAAGAAGAAGAGAAGAGTTACCGGTTCGGTGTGGAGGCATGGTGGGTGGGAAGGGACAGAGAAGGATGGAGGGAGATCATTGCTAAAAATAGAGCAGAAGAAGCATGGAGTTTCAATGAGAAGGAAGATCTAGCACCATCAAGAATGAAAATATTCCACATAAAGCCGTCTTTACAGGGAGGGCACAGGAAGCAAATCCAGCACAGACCTGCAGAAAAACGTGCCAGAAAAAAAAGTGTTTTTCCAGAGTAGAAGTTTACTACCAGGTAAATGTAGCAGAGACAAGAAGAAAAACGTTCAAGATAAAGAAGTCTTTCTAGGGACAGAATAAATTTGATGCCTTTTGACTCAAGCTGGCTTACACTGAGCCTGGGCATCAAGTGGGAGTGAGAAACACCACCAACTACGTGGTCAAGAAGTGATCAACTCAAATTCCAGTATCCTCCATCATAAATAAAAACATGCCTTAAATGGCCGAGTCCTATAGCTTATCTTCCCCCCTCACATCTGCCAACCCAAGTGCTGTGGTGGACACAAGTAGGAAAAAGATACAGAGGATGGAAAAGCTAAAGTAAAGTTCAGTCAGTATGACCTCTACATCATGGACAGAAGCTGGAGCAACAATCGAATGCTGACCGCTGACCGATCATGGCTGCCCCAGTGTTGTCTGATGTGAGAGCTTCCAAGTAGGCAAGCGCAATCCTCTGAAGAAGAAGTGTGGCTGTCTACATGGCATAATCACAATGTTCTCATCCAATGAGCTGCATGCTAGCCACTTGGTTGTGAAGGTATATGTACCATGTGCCTGTGCAGTGTTAAGCTGAGATACACTAACATACACACAACAGCACACCGGGTTTTGTTTCACACAGAACCAGTACATCCTTCTGCCTCTGCCTTTCCCCTGCAGACAAGTCCCCCCCCCAAAATTCAGCTGAGAGACAAAAATTAATGGCTCTCTGACTTCCACACAACAAATCTTGATCATCACAACAATCTTTTGCTGTTGTAAGGACCAACTTTTGCCTTCCATAACCTCATTTTTGACAATATCAAGAACTATTAACCCCTCTGACATGCACACATACAGTTTTCCACAAATATAAACCTACCCAAAACACATTCACTTGCAGACACAAAACACACATATACCAGCTCAAAAGCATGAACAAGACTCACGAGCCCCTTCCGGCGCCTACACACACTCATGTGACAGACCTTGGTGGCAGCGTAGTCAATCTCCTGGATGAGAAGATCACGGATCTGGTTGCTTATATTCTGGGCAATGTTGTGCTGCAGAACAAAGGGATCCTGCACCGCCAGTGCCTTCACCTGACACATGAGACAGAAACGACTGTGCATCAGTTTTCTCACAGGGGTGTACTGACAAAGACAATTCAACCAACCATAATTTCAGACCATGAGGTGGTTCTGATTGTTGTGCATATCTGCTCATTTTTGTTGAAGTTTATTCACCTGTTCATTTTTGTTGAGGTTTATCCCCACTGTTCATTTTTGTAGAAGTTTATCTCTTTCATCTATACATCAGACATTTTGACTTGTAGAGCACACTACTTCTGTGCTCAAAACCTTATCAGGCTCTGTCTCCAGCTCTGCCTATCCTAGCTCTAGGAGCAAGATAAACCTAACTTCTCTACTTTTCCTTTTTCAAATCACTGGCATGTCCATTTCCAGTTCCAAAACAGCTCTTCTATTTGAGGTTTCTTGTTAATGATATCTGAATTCCACACTGTGTGAACAGCATATGGACTATGGCGATATAATTGATGGTTTCACTGTTGATCAACCATGGAACCAGGAACTTAGAAAGTGTATGTGGCAGTCACGTTTTGTCTGACACTCAACAAAATCAAAAGTGTTAATACTGTCTGCCTGAAACTCATCTCAATTAAAAGCGGTAATATTTTATTTATTGGTGCATGCATTCAAAACTTATTTAAAGCCCAACAGACTCATACACTTGATCACATTTAAGCGTCCCCAACACAAAATGGACAGACGGGAACCTTTCAGAGATGATGCACTGAGCAGTGTTAAGACACACACTGAATGTGACAGCAAATCTATCAAAACCCATCATGCTGCCCAACAATCACTTCACCACCAAACTTCTGTTTAGTTTTTTTTTTTTTCTAGTCAGTCATCTTTTCATATATGTATTCCTTATTCCCTCCACTCCATTCCTCACTGTGTGAATCAGAAGGCTACTTGTGCACCACTCCCTCACTGCATCTTCCCCTGCCTCCCTGTCTCTGCCATCTACCCATCCATCTACACACACCATCCTTATTCACACATACACACACACACACACACACACACATACATACATGCATACACTTGAACTCACTGACACACATATTTATTCACTCTCTCTTACACACTCAAATCTGTCACACATACACACACACATACATGCATACACTTGAACTCACTGACACACATATTTATTCACTCTCTCTTACACACTCAAATCTGTCATTCTCTTTCGTTTACAACTGCACATTATCTTCATTCTACCTGCCTTTTCAGATACAACATGTACAATTTTTAGAAATAATTTACAGAATGTTCAAGCAGAACAACTTAACCAATGCCGTGTTCCACCCTTTTACCTTGAAGTCATTCAAATGAGGCGAGTTGGCTTTCTCCATCAAGAAGTCGTTGAGTGGCATGACAGTGCCTGTTCGTGTCAAAATCACACTGGTTGGCAGAGACACCTGGTGGTAGAACTAGAAAAAAAAAAACCGATGAAGAAGTTCATCTGAAAAAAAAAACACAACAGCACACCCACACCCACACCAACATGCACGTACACACGCACGCACGCACGCACGCACGCATGCACGCACGCACGCACGCACACACACACACACACACACACACACGCACGCAGAGTGGGCTGCACTGAAGCATGTTGTACAGAATGTCTGTTGCATGAAAAATTTAACAGTTGAAGTTATTCTCATGTCATAAATTCTGTTAAAACAAAAAAAGATTGCACTGCCCTTTGTTGTCCCTTTTACTTTAACACAACTGAATGGTGGGCTGTGTATCTGTGTATACAGCCTTCACATACTTGATACTGGTAAAGCATCTGTAAATTATCATATTAGACAGGCAGTCAAACAGAACTAGGATGACGCCTTAAACTTTTCTGGATTTCATCTTCTAGTAGCAACACCATCATGACCATTAAATGCAGATGTATTATGTCCAATCGGCCAGAGGCCTTTACGGACATGGTATTGTTACAGACTGATGTCTGTAGTTTCAGCAGCAGTCTTGGGCTTGGTACTGGATGGGTGCTGTACTACCTTGTTCTGGTTTTCGTCTCAGACTCTCTTCTTTCGCTAGGCTGAACTGTGTCCAGCACTCACTCTTCTTCTGAGTGAACTGGTGTCCACTTTGCCGTGTTGGTCAGGCAACTGCCGGCATTGTATTGGTTGGTCTCTTTCCCCAGAAAAGGTCTGTTCTCAAGGCTACCAGGTAGCCTTCTTCATGCTTAGGTGGCGATGGTCCAATGCTGTGTGATGCTGCCTCAAAGAGGGAGAAGGATGGATGCCACTGAAGTATTGGTTTTCCCCTGAAAAAGGTCCTTGCTGACTATGGCCCTGAGGGCAATTTGTTAGCACAACCCCCAGAGAGGTGCCCACCATGCTGACCTGAAGACATGGAGGCCCAGGCCACGGCTATCGCAGTCAGGTAGTGTTCCATCGCCGACTGCCTCACGTCTCCTGGTGCCGTGTCAGAGTCCCTCCAGAGAGATCTGCCACCTCTCTCTCAGCATTCCCTGCTACACCATCAAGCAGGGAGTGTACTGACAAGTATAGGCCTCACATAATTCTCAGTGAGCGATGGTAGCATACAAGCTTTTTTTCCCTCTTTCACACACTGGATTTAGATGTAAAATCTCATTCAAAGGGTATGGAGACAGGCTGACCGGACTTGGATGTAAAATCTCATTTGAAGGGCACAGAGGCAGGTTGGAGGTGGAAAAGATGTTGACTCTTCGATGAAAATATCTGGCTCTCTGAACTGAGAACTGAATGTAGGACCTTTGGATCAAGACAGCAGTTTCTTTTTACTCCATGCAAATTGTATCCCTGCCACCATATCAAAATAACAGCACAAGAGAGAGAGAAAAAAGAAAGAGACAGACAGACAGACAGACAGAGAGAGAGAGAGAGAGAGAGACAGACAGACAGACAGACAGACAGAAAGAGAGAGAGGAGAGAGAGAGAGCAAGAGGAGAGAGAGAGGAACAAGCAAGCGAGAGAAACTCACCTGCAGGTTGGGGTTGGTGGAGGGTGGCACAGCCTCTGGAAGGGAACAGTCCCATTCCTCTATGACACATTTCTGCCCTGGCTCTGCGTGATGATACACACACAATCTCCATATAAACCATCCTCTCCTTTCGTAACACATTTCTCTGTAAGTCGTTACCAAAACTGAAAGAACCAACTGTCCATCTCCTTTTCACAATAAACAAACAAAAAAATCTAATTTTTTGTTATTGTAATGTAAACCTTACCACAGCATGGGCAGTTTTAGTCTCAAAACACAGAAAAAAGACACTAACAGTCAGGCGTTCTTTTCCTATACATGCTGAAGTTTTTGCTTATCTGTGTTAATCTGTGTTAAAAACAAAAATGTTAACAGTGCTCTTAAAATACTACTCACAGCCAAAGATATGTATTTCAAACACTCCTCCTTCAACCCCCAAACTGTCCTCCTCCCCCTCCCCCCATCCCCTCCCAAATAAACCACTTCTCTGAAAGCTTCAAATACAGGTGGTGGCAACTGCACCTGACAATCATCCGACCTACCTGTCAGGTCAGCCAGGGCCTGCACGGACAGCAAGAGAGGGGGGGAAGTGTTAGCCAGGAAAAAGAGCACCAGCAGCGACAGGCAGTAGTTGGACAGGCGAGGCCCCGCAGTTTGGTTGCCCGCCACCTGCTTCCACCGGCCCCAGTAGCGCACGACAAACACCAGAAGTCGCACGCGGTGGTCCTCCGCACACATCCGCAGCAGCTGGGTGTTGCGCAGGGCCAGCCTGCAACCATAAAGCTGCTGTCCACATGATGAAGACTGCTACACAATTCATTTTTTTTTTTTTTTGGTAGGATTATCTCTAAAATCGTATGTGGGTCCAGGATGATTTATTCACAAACAATAAACAAATGAAGGATGAAAGCCACATGCATCAGCTTCGTTTTTTTCTTCTTCTTTTTTTTTTTTTTCTCTCCTATTCTGCAGCTGTCCTCTTTTCTAAAGATATGCCAGTTAACAATTCTACAATACCAACATACTTTCCATGGAGAACACAGGGATAGGTTCAGAAAGAGAAAGAGAGGCATCAATAAACAAATTGGAAAATAATGTCTTTGCTCAGATAATTCTGAAGCTGCCCTTCAATGCAGCACTTGGAACGAAATATAGCTTCAGAGTTAAACATCTGCTTTGGCCATTTCAGTTGCTGTCACACAGATAAACAATGGTCAAAAGAGCCTCCAGTGGGTCTGAAGGAGATTTTGAAATCAAGTGGCTACACACTGTGCAAGAAGCTTGATAGATTACACAAAACAGGAGTACTTTTCTGAGTCCTTTTGACAGGAATTTCCAATTCTGCTGTTGTTGTTGTTCCTCTTGTTGCCTTTTCTCAGCCCTGTGATAATACACTGTCACTTTATGACCATGGTTACAGGAATCTAAAAAAAAAAACAGAACTTTTTGACAGGTTGTCAAATGTCAATCAGTGGCTATAAACACAGCGAAAGATTTGCGCATGTGTGAGAATAAATGTCACCCTTTATTTTTCCTCCAGCAGAATCATTATCTATATTTTTTTAAGCAGAATAGAAGAAAAAACAGCAGCTAAAGAGTAACCATTGTGCCGAAGAAGGAAACGTTGGTGGATCAGAGTGTGCATGTTTATGATTTTATCTCAGAAGTAGGAACACTAAGATGAACAGTTGAAGAACATGATAGCAAGTAACATATTTTTTCAGTCTAGAAAGATCATGTAAATATGGGGACCAGCTGAGGAAAACAAAAATCCCTGAGATTCTAGGGAAGTCCCATGGGCATGCTCTCCTTTCTTCTTCTGAAAATGACATCAAAGTCAGCATGTCAACTATGATTATCCCCACCTGCACATGATGAAAACCCTTGCACAGTAAATTGATGGATGATCTGTTCACCTGAAAACTGTTCTTAAACTGTTTCTGATCAATTCTCAGAGAATTTTGTGTGTGTGGAAAACTGGTGTATTATTGGGGAAGGTCTTTGCTCCCACCACTTTCCTAACTGAAAACTACGCATGCGCAAGTGCACATCAATTTTGAAACTTTTAGTATAAAATCCCAAAAATTGTTAACCTTTTAACTTCTATAAGTGGTTTCATTGTAAGGTATACCGAACTGTGAAATTTTTGTAGACAGCCACACGAACTTATGAAATGGGGGTAATGCAAACTTAGATGTAACTGGGGTGTTAAACAACACTTCCCCCTGCTCATCTCTCTCCCCCAAAGATCCTGCTAGTCCAAATGTCATCAAATTTTAAATACAATTTAGCAGCCCTTGCAGTCTGATGTGAATTTGTCTGTGTGTGTTGCAGATGTTTATTACTGACTTTTCAGGTCGCTCACCTACTCTATGAGTGATCTAAAAATGGACACGTATGTTGACAATAGATTCTCCAGTCACTGTTTGCATCAATTTCATGTACATTTTATAGTCTACTATTATGCCTTTGTTGTCAATGTCATGCTAGTTGCTCTTTTACTACTGTCACTTCCTGGTTTTGTCAGTCACATCTGATACTCAATTCACAAATTCTAACACTTTTTTGGAGCTCGTTTTGAAGGCAATGCAACAGGCATTTACAAGATCTAAGCCTCAAAACATGGCCCTTACACTCAATTCACCCAAAATGTCATATGGAAACAATACATACAGGCACTTTCAATGGATGGCTATGGGCACAGCAGTTATCAAGAAGTGGCAAGCAAGCGGACTTGAAGGCTAATCTTGTACTGGTAAGGAAACCAGTCTCTCATACAAACACATAGAAAAAACTTGCAAAAAAAAAGAGAAACCGGTCGTCACATTATGAATTTGTGAACTGCAGTCAATGTGAACTTGGAAAGCTTTTTGATAGTATGGAGTACTAGTGTTTCTGAGCGTGTGTACAAAATGCACAAAGTCCATATGAAAGCACTCAGGTTTGCCACTGACAGATTGAACTCAGTCTCTCTCCCTCTCTTTTCTGCCTCACCGTGGATGCCCCCTTCTCAGTGGCCTTACTCCCAAGCTACTCACTTCAGCTCCACAGCGCACAGCCACATGCAAGACTATCCTGTAGCAGCCTGAAGACTACTCTGTAGCAGCCTCAAGACTATCCTGTAGCAGCCTGAAGACTATCCTGTAGCAGCCTCAAGACCATCCTGTAGCAGCCTGAAGACTACTCTGTAGCAGCCTTAAGACTATCCTGTAGCAGCCTCAAGACTATCCTGTAGCAGCCTCAAGATTATCCTGTAGCAGCCTCAGCACCGTCAGTCCACAGGGAGCACTCACTATCAGCTCATCATGGGACAATCCACAGAGCAGACATCGCACTGCCTCCGAGTCACATCAGTGGTGCTGTGTTCTGATCTCACACCTATAGCACACCACCTACTAGCCCCTTTCAAACAAAAACAATCTCTCACCAGCTGGTGAAGTGGTTAGCATCGAGGACTCCCGCTGGGAGGTCATGGGTTTGATTCCCATCAGAGTCATGTGGTTTTTTTTCTGCTCCGACTGGCTTCTACCCAGAGTTGAGTTTGCTACGGGCTCAGCTGGAAAGACTGGGACCACACAGTTGAGTTTAATCCACTTAATGGATGCGTCTCAGACAGTGTTGCTCAAAATTTCATGACCGACACTGTAGGTGACTGTATCTCTCGGGCCTGGTTGACACTGGGATATATTTTGAAAGAAAGCGTAGAGTACAGCCCTGTCATGCAGTCTCCGAGTGGAATGAAAATCCATAGCATCAACTTCATCATCCTCATTCTTATATCAATCAACATAAAAAAAAAATCTCTCAAAACTGTGGCCCTTCATACCCTGCTCTCATGGTGACCTCAGTTTTGATTTCCTCTCTGCGTCTGTGGCCTGGGTTTGATTCCGTCAGGGTCACTGGTATTGGCCAGTCCATGGGGTCTGTCATAGGATGGACGTGGTGGCGCCCTCCGGAGTGAGAGGCAGAGCTCACTCACGCCGACTCCATGACTAGTAGGGGGTTTAGTACAGGGTTCATAGCCCAAGAGCATCTCCAAATTCTCAAACTTTTCCCAAACTTTCAAAACCACTTTCTGGATTTTTCAAAGACCTTTAAACGACCCTAAAACTGAAATTAAGTAGATAAAAAGGGACACGTGAATAAGCACACACACACACACACAACAGACAGATGGATTTACTTTTAACAGAACAGTTCCTCGTTATCACACCATCTTTTGGCCTTATCACCGTCTGTTCACAATAACCCAAAGAAAATGTAGACTATTGTATTCCTTTTTTCCAGCCACAATGCACTGCCGTTGTTTGAAAAATGAATCATTGGATTCTGTCTTAGATGTCATTAGAGTTACAACTGTCAATTCCAAAGGCAGTCAATGTGTTGTGGTGGACCAGAAGTTCATTTTAAAATTAAATGCAAAAGAACTGACACACACATATTTTCAAACATGGGTAGCAGAATTTCTGGCTCTCCTTTCCTCCATTTTTTTTTTCAGCAATGACCTTGTCTAACTCATTCACAGCCACACGTTTTTCCTTTTTTTTTTTAATGGGCAAAAACGTCAACCTGAACAACGTAAAAAAACAAGAAGGTTGAGGTATGGCTGGTGGGAGAGCTTTTGGAGAGCTTGGCTAACTACTGAAACAAAAGGTTCACCAAAAACCATATTCCGTCTTCGTCTCATTTTTCTTCCTGTGGCCAAGAGAATGTGACCTGTGATCCCGCACAATGAACACAGTATTAACTTACCGCCATTATGGCTGATGAGGACTCCTTCACCCATCTATCCTATATCGATGTTTTTTCTGCATGCTGCACAGTATGCAGACTGCTTGTTGCCAGCATTTTTCCGCAGCCATCGTTTATTACACGGATTTTTTAGCCAAAGCTTGCTGAAAATGCATTGGTCCGGCATTCTGATTTCTCGGAGAGACCCTGATATTCCAAGGGAAGTAACTCGCGTTATGCTAGAAATCGAAAGTTCATTTCTGCTCAATTCGCTGCGGTTCATCCGATCGCATTTATTTGTATTTTATAGTTATTTCTCTTATATGTTAAAATTTCACGGTCCCCGTTTTTTTTTTTTTTCGAAGTGGATTTCTTATACTGGTGACATAAATCCAAATTCACAAACTTTAATAAACTATATTCATGTTTTCTTATTTTCCAAAGACTTTCAGGGCCTGGAATATAACATCTTTTTTTTCCCCAAACCTTCCCGAACTTTCCCAAACGCTATGAACCCTGTTAGCAGGTGGTGTCCTGCGTATGTTGGATCAGAACAGGCGCCACTGAACACCACCAAAGTGACTGGGCAGCAGTGCAGTGTCTCCTCTGGTGGGTTGCTTTTTGACGACTTGACACTGACTGCTCCCTGTGGGTTGCTGGTGCAGGGGCTGCGGTGGGACTCACTGGACTGTAGATGTGGACAGGATGTCAGAATTAATGGCATGGGTGCTCTGTCACCAAGGCGGCACAGAAGATGAGACAGGCAAAAAAAAAAAAAAAAAAAAAAAAAAAAACGCCCTCCAAAACCAAACCAATCTCTTAGTCACAGAGCTAGCTGAATTGGCGTTCCTCTCTAGCATAGGCCCCCTTGTCCATCCAAAGACAGTCGACAGTCCAAATGAACTTGCCGATACCAAAACCTTTGACATGAACTCCACTACAATCACGGGAGTGGAAAAGATATTAAAACTGAGGTACAATCACAACAGGGCATCAACAGCCACAAAATTTGAAAACACTTCTTCCTACTGGGTCTCTCTTTCCCATTCTTTTCCTACACGGTCTCTCTTACCTGTTGTTGATGGAGAGGTCGCACTTGATGCCTGTAGGAGAGTGCACAAAACGGACGATGGGGCAGCGCACGCTGGGCACGAAGAGCACCTCCACACAGTGATGAGCGTGCTGCATGAGGATGCGCGACATCAGCTTGACCCGGTGCACCAGGGACAGCTGTCTGAGCTGGGGAGGGCATGAGGGGGCCCTCTGTGGTCTTCAGGGACTGGATCTCCCGGATGTAGGGCAGATTCACTGGCTTCAGCTGTCACAACAGTGACGGCTCACACTGGTGAGCAGCTGGTAGGTGCAACATTGACACAAGCAGCAGAAATAAAACAGAAAAGAAACAACATTTTTAGGAAACTGAAAATGTTCAGCAGAACCCTGGTTTTCACAATCATGTATTTCACATTAGCATGAGGATCTCCTGTCTCTCACACAATTGGTCGATGTTGAATGGTCAACATTTAGTCAGATCTATTTCCTTATTCTGCCTCTCGCATGATACTTGAGAGGCTGTTGGATTCTTCTTTTTTTTTTTTTTTTTGCTTGCTGTTCCATATCTTCTGTTCTACCTCAGCGGCAATGCACTCACAATGCTCATTCTTATTACCCACCCTTACCCACAGCCACAGCCCCTGCACTGGCAATCCACGGGGAACAGTCAATGTCAAGTCATCACGAGGCAATCCCACAGAGGAGACACTGCACTGCTGCCAAGTCACTTCGGTGGTGTTCAGTAGTGCTTGTTCTGATCCAGCATATGCAGGACACCATCCTCCATGCCCCCTTCTGACGACAATAATTACTTGGTCATGGAGCTGGCGTGAGTGAGCTCTCCCTCCAGAGGGCACCACCGTATTCATCCAATGACAGTCCCCATGAACTTTTTGCCAATACTGGTGTTCCTGACGGAATCAAACCAAGGCCAGATGTTGACAGGGAATCGAAGCTCTGGTCACCATGAGAGCAGAGCATGAACAGCCACAGAACCTGAGACATTTTTTTTCATTGCTGATTGATGAGGACAGGAACAATGAAGATGATGCTATGTATTTCCATTCTGGTCAGAGACTGCATGACAGGGGTGTACGCTATGCTTACTTTCATGTGTTAACCACGCCCGAGAGATACAGACACCTGCAGTCTTCCCAACTGAGCCCACAGCACACTCAACTCTGGGTAGGAGCCGATCAGGATAGAAAAATCCTACAAATAAATGGCTCCGGCAGGAATTGAATCCATGATCTCCCAGCCAGAGTCCACAACACTAACCACATTGCCATGATGGATGACTGGCTGTCAGGTTCTGGTTTTCTGCCCATGGTGATGGCAAATACCACAGAACTGGGCATGGTTTATTTATGCTAAATATAAGGCTGCCTTCCCCCCTCTGCATCATCTACAGACCTGTCTACCTCAGAATTGAACCGTTAGTATTCCATGGAGTAAATTTTAGTATTCCATGACAAGAAACTTACTTGCAGCCAACTCACTGCGCTGTGCTCATACTCAAACACTCACACCAATTAGCACAAGTGCACTACACACACTCTGCACTATCTAGTTGACCATCTCATTAAAAAAAAAAAAAAATAATATTATTGCCCCTCCACCCTTTCACCACCCCCCCTCCCGCCACACACACACACACACACAGACAGAGAGTCACACACATCCCCTCCCCCTATTTTCGGGGTGGGGGGGGTGGAGCTAATTAACGATAGAAGTTAAAGTGACAGACACACCTTGAGCAATTTTGCTGTCACTAGTGTCAGGAAACATGTTCTTGAATAGGGAACAAGACTAATGGTCGTTGACAGGGACTGATTTGCATCAGCCACCAGCCTACACATCATGATCATCTCAACATTTGTCACCTGCTGCTCCAGGTCCCCCACTAGACTTCGCCTTGGCCTTTTTCAATGCTTGTACAACTGAAGGTGTTCCTTTCATCACTTCTGATAGTGTTTTATGCGATTTTGACGAAACATGCTTTATGCAGTCGTTGCGCCCTCCATGAGCACAACAAAAAAACCGTTTTCAACAAAGTGCACCACACGAAAGTTCGACCTTTTTTAGCTTGGGACTAACCATTCCCAAGTTTGTGTGGTATGCATTCAGGAAAGTTTGCTCCCTCGTTTTGGCCATCTTCTTTTCAACATCTAGCTCTTCATCACTCTCATAAATGCACAATTTTTCACTGGTGGCGGCATTCTCTTAGTGGATACATGTGTAAGTCACTCACTATAAAAGATGGCTGACCATGGTGTAAGCAAGTACGCCCCAACTGGAACTAGGGACAATAACTCACATCTTCAAACAGGAAAATAGTGCTTTTTTTCTTTTCTTTTTTTTTTGTAGCCAATGTTGCCGATTTTTGTATTTTTGTCTTACTCGGCATATTATTGTATTTTCCAGTCAAATTTCGTAAAATACACTAAAAAAAATCGTAGGGTAGACAGGTCTGCATCTATGACACACTTCTTAAAAACTAGGGACAAAGACTGATTTGCAGTGACACATACTGCAACTCAACAACGGCAAAGTGAAAGCCTGCCTCTGTCTATGCTATGAAAAACTTCTGCAGAGGTCTTGTGGTGAGTTTAGGGTATCTGATGAGATCAGTATCTTCAAATGTTGCAGTTGGCTGTAGCTGTGCAGACTGCTGTTGACATCGCAATATGAATCACACAATTTTTACTTTGCGCTTCTTTTCAATTTTTTGTCTTTCTTGAAAAATTCAGTAGGTTGTCTATGTCTGCATTGGCCAATTCCGTCATGTTCCAGTCATTCCAACACTTTCCACAGTCTCAGCCACCAGCCCTCCCCAGTCTAGTGCATACCTTTCGAATCTCCCATCCTCCTGGGACATGAAACAGAACAGTGGATTCCTGGGCCATTTTCCATTGTTATCAGGGACCAATACAGAAACTCAAGGGGTGCAGGCAGCCCTGCAGATATCATGAGATGACTCTCCCAACCAGGTCATTTTCTACCCACAGTATCGCCCACGAGACAAAAGATGACTCTAAAAGGCGAAACAAACAGTTCTGGTCACAAGATGGTAGATGGAGCGTGATGGTCCCCATATGTTTCCTTTGAAATGTGTACGCTCTACTTCTTTCTTTTCCCATTCTGCCTCATCCAGCACCCTCATTTTCAAACCTTTGTTTTCCCTTAAATAATCTTTGTTAAGTAAGTGTCATAATGAAGGAGAATGTTTGCCAGTACTTGTTTTCTACTACCACTTTGTTCCAGAGAAGAAAATGAAAGTTAAAAAGAACAAAAAAAGCCCTGGTACACCCACCTTGTGCCTGAGAGTTTCCTCCCACTGCAGACTGACGTCTGTGTCATGCAGATCCAGAAAGATGTCCATGTCACAGCCCTTCATGCCAAAGCCGTTGACTGACGACCCAAACTGGTGAATGGTGCACGCTGAAAACAAACATAGCCACACATGGCACAAGTCATTCTCCAAAAACATTTTTCGATAACAAACCACACCCCGACCCTAAGCTAGCCAGCTGTGACCAGAAACACATTATTCACAGTCCTTCACCAACCCTTTCACTCACAACCCAACCCTATTCACTGGTAGATCAAATTCACTCAACTATGTTCACCTATGACCCAAACTGATGAATGATGCCTGCTGAAGCAGAATGCTATTCATATCAAAGCCCTTCATCCAAACTGATGATTCACCTGTGACTCACACCTGTTGACAGGTAACCCAAACCATTCATTTATGACCTAAAGCTGTTGACAGGTAACCCAAATCCATGCATTTATGACCTAAAGCTGTTCATTGGTAACCCAAACCCATTCATTTATGACCTAAAACTGTTCACAGGTATTCCAAACCCACTCATTTGTGACCTAAACCTGTTCATTAACCCAAACCCATTCATTTGACCTAAGCTTTCACTGGTAACCCACACTCATTCATTTATGAACTAAAGCTGCTCACTGGTGACCCAAACCCATTCATTTATGACCTAAGGCTGGTCACTGGCAACTCTGTATCATTGTCTTTCTTACACCGAAAAAAATAGACACACAGAAGTCAACATGGGTCACATTTTTTTTCTCTATGAGCAATAATTTAGGCATGATGGTAATACAACACCTATGCAGAGTAACAAGAGCAGTGACACACAGCTTTAGCTTTGTAAGATGATCCCAAATGCCATTGAGAACACAGGTATGAAAAAATAAAGACATGCATGCAAACTCTCTGTTTTGTTTGTTTCTTTGTTTATTTAAAATCTCTTAAAAAAAATCAAAATCACAGACACAAACAACAAGAGAGACAGGCAGACTTACTGGGGAAGAAGGGGCTGAGGACAGAATGAAGATATTCACACACTTTTTTCCTCCTATCCACCTCTGCATCCGACAGACGCATTGTTTCATACAGCATCTCCATCTGGGCTAACACCTGTGGACACACGCAACGAACGCACCGGTTTACAGCATTATACAGCATGTTCCTCTGGGCCAACACCTGTGTACACAGACAAAGAACACACAAGTTTACAGCATGCTCGTCGGCATGAATGGCCTTGAGTGCATAAAGCTGAACCTGAGATTGTTTCAAGATATCAGTGATCAAATGACCCATTGCTGCTGAAAATGAAGAGTCAATGCTGAAAATGGTGGGTCCTGTTCAAGCTACCTCACACATAGGTGTATTTGTGAAAAAAAAAAAAGTTTCATGAAATTCAAATAACTGGACGAAAATTCCAATGTTGCTGACCGCTACAAGAATTTACAAAAGACAGTTGAAATAAATGGTCCAGTGCATTACCATCTGAAAGATTAAGAATAATTTTATGTTATGATCTGCAACTGTATTGAACACTGATAGTGACTTATCACAATGGTCTGATAGTTGCCGATTGATATGCACCCAATTTACCCATATAGTCAAAGTGCAGCATACCATAAAACATTGCATGTAATGGCTTGGGCATATCAGAAATCTGAAACCCTGATAAGCATAACACCTGCACACACAATTTAGCAATATCAACAGATCTAAAATGTGTAAAAACAATGAATGAGAGCTATACAAACTGATATTTTTTCTTTTTTTTTCTTCTTCTTCTTTAAACTTAATAAAGTTTTCTAAAACTTGTCTCAGAATATAGACTTTTTTCTTCTTCTTATTCTTCTTTAAACTTAACCCGCTGAGTGCGATATGCCACGATCGTGGCTTTACCGCCAAACTGCGATGGGCCATGATCGTGGCTTTACCACCTAACTGCGATGGACCACGATTGTGGCTCAGACGAGAACTGTTACCACCGCCGCTAAACATCCAGGTTGATCAGTTCACGTGACTTGCTGGTATCCATTGTGCACCGGCAAGCCTTGTCAGTCAGTTATCTCGAAGTTTTTCGTCTGTTTTGATTGAAATAATGAGTGAATCAGACCAAGTCGAGCAGGAGTTGCATGGAAGTGGCACGAGTAAAAAATCAGTTGCGAAGGCAGTAGTAACGAAAGCAAAGCAGGTGAGCTGATAAACTTTGATTATTTTGTTTGTCGAGTGATGGAACACTTGCATGCATGCGGTTATTGGTTATTTTACATTTGTTGGTCCGCCACATGAAGGCAGGGGGGATGGAGGGGGCAGGGTACATGGTTACTTACAGGAGTGATAGGCTTTGGCCTGAACAAACTAGAAGATCATTTCTTGGTGATTATAGGTGTTTTGAAAGCACTTTAGAGATGAATAAAAGAGGTGATTTGAAGAGAACCATTGATAACTTTTGTTTTTTTTGTTTTTTTAGTTTGGAAACAGTGTGGGCAAGTCACGAGTGGGCGTGTCTCCAATGAAAGCTATAGCCCTTCCCTTTCCTTATATGCTAGTGATTCAGATTTTATTCTTATTTATGATTTTATGCATGACTTCATTTTCCCTAGAATGAATAAGTAATGCTGTTCATATTTTTTTCTGTCTGAAAATCAGACTAATTAGTGGAAACTGAGTCAAGCTCTCTGTAACAACTTTTGCACCATTATGAAACAATGAAATGAACAGAAGACTTAGGATATATGTTTTCTTGTGTGATCCAGAATCTGGAAGCACTACTGCAGAGGAGAGTGATGCTGAGAGTGAAGGAATTTAAGAAAGAGGAACTGTGCTGCTGGCCATCCTACTCGTGTGCGCTCTGGCTGGGAATGTTCTGGATGTGACGTGGAACTCTGCCCCAAGTGCTTTTCAGCCTTCCACAGAAGACCAAGGCCCTAACTTTGTTCTGTGTCTTTCATGGACATGTTCTTCTTGTTTTCTCAAGTTTCAAGTGTTTTTGACATTCACGCAGGAAAACTGTGGTGTTTCAAACAATGCGACTGATATTTTGGATTACCTTTTCGCCAATGTTCTGGATTACACTGAGAAGAATATCTTCAGCTGCCATCAAGGTACCGTCTTGTAATTATTTTTTTCAGATTCCTCACTATCTCTAGTTTACAAAAACATATAGTTTACCTATCTAGCTTCAAGACAAGCCTGCACAAACCCCATTTCTTTACATGTATAGTGAAACTTGATTGTCCAGATGAATTATAGGTACATCATTTGAGGCACAATTCATTATACATCGCTCAAGTCAAGAGAATTATCATCTTTCCCATGTTTCCAGCACATATTTGTCTTCATTTTATCTCCAGTCTGACATGTTTAGGTAGTACAGAAGAAAAACTGTGTCTCTCCTAACATTTGACATACTTTTCAGGTAACTTTTTCATAAATTTTCTCTGCTTATATTTTGAGGTCAGTCTCCAAGTAGGTACCACCTATAGTATTTTCAGCTATTTCACTAGATTCTACAACATCTCTAGTTTTTAAAAATGTATATGTTTGCATATCTAGTGCAAATAATATGCAGAAGCCAAATTCTCAAGTGTGGTGTGTGACGAGTTTCCCGTCCTAGATTTTAACTACATTTCTTTAAAGTATAAATTGATATACAGAGCACTATGAGGGTTAATAAACTTTTCTAAAACTTATCTCAGAATACAGACAGAGACAAAAGTACCCAAAGAAAGTGTTTGAAAACTGAAAGGTTTCACTGATGATACTCAGAGATACACACATCATTGGCAGGTGAAGGACAGGAATCAGTAGGGGAGATAGTGGGAGAGAAGAAGTTGGTGGAGGTGGGAAGATGACAGGGACATTGAACGGACAAAATGCAGAAAAACAAACACACTCAAACTACAGCCAAGCTGACTGGAGTGCAGTCCACTTTGATAGCAGACAAACAAGCTCCCCGTTTTTCAAATTGTTCTTCCATCCCACAATAACTATAACCCATCCAGGCCTTGTGCGATATCAGGGAGAGTATGACTACATCACGGACAGAAGATCAGGAAGCTCCTCCCTTTGATTTTGACTGCATTGTTTGTTTGTTTGACTTGTTTGCTTGTTTTCTATAAATATTTGCTATGCTAAATGCTTGTTGTTGATCTGGCTTTTTTTTTTTTCCCCCATGCATTATCAAACACACCTTTAGCAACTTTTCTTACATTACAGATTATACTTGATGGTATGCTGAAGTCTTTAGATATGTCTTATGTATAGTTAATAATTGGCACGACTTTGACATGATTGCCATTTCTTAATCTCATGAATATATTGTGGTGATAATGTAAGATCAGAATTGAAATTGTAGAACCTTCACTGCAAGGGGGGGAAACAAGAAAAGACAGTCAGGAAGCTTACGCTGTCAGCCTGAAGCAGAGTGGCCATCAGCTGTTCATGCGAAGCATCCGCTTGATCCTCCTCCTCCTTGGATGCCCGTGCTTTGCGCTGGCTGCGCTCCGTCTCTGGGGGCGCCGGTGCGGGGTGATGGGCTTGCGTGCGCGGCCGCACGGTCAGCGAGCAGCCTTGGAACTGGTGGTTCCTCTGGCTCAGGGCCTTCTGGACGGGTGCTTCAGAGTCGTACTGGACGATGATGCAGTAGCAGCCTGGAGGCCAGATCAATGTCTCTGGTCAAGCATGAAAATGTTTGGTCTGAATGACCCCCCCCCCCCCCGAGAGAAAGAGAGAGAGAGAGAGAGAGAGAGAGAGAGAGAGAGAGAGAGAGAGAGAAGAAAGAGAGAGAGAGAGAGAGAGTGTGAGAGAGAGAGAGAGCTCTGGAAGTTCAGAAATATAAGGCTGCTGGTCTATATACAAGGGATAAACATTTGATTGGGAATAAATAATAACACATTTGAAAGACAATAATTCAGTTTATCAGCTTAAAAAAAAATCATCATTCGTATTGACAGAGAGAGTCAGTGAGTAATACACACAGTACGTAAGAGAACAAATAGCATTAAATTCTCAGTCTTTCAGTTGTGTGGGGGTGAAGGAGAGAGACACATGGTCCTTAGTGGAATTCTCTCCAACTTGTCTACTTATTCACAATACATAGTTTTAAATAAAAAAAAAAAACCCTCGAAGCAAAAAATATTTTAAAATGTATGTTAAAAAAGTATGCCTAAGCTGTCCCCCAAATGAGATTTATTGCCCTTTAATAAAAGGCGGTATGATTTAAAAATCGTTGAACTCTGTCAGAAGCATGCATCTAACATGCCTTCAAGCGATGTGAAGTGTCGGAAACACGCTTCCGACAAGACTCAATTGAGTTAATGATTCACTGCCTTTTACACCAGTTTCTCAGCAGATACTTGTACACAACCAGGTACGCTCTGCCTCTGGTACATGTCTAAGACAAGCATACCATATCTAAGTATATGATCTCTGCAAATATATCCTAGTATATGATCTCTGCAAATATACACTAATACAGATGCGCACATCCACATACAAATCACCTTATGTGTTTCCACCATGATACGGCTGACGGGCCCAAAGCGCTGGAAATAGCCACGCAGGTCGGCAGTAGGGATGGAGGGGGGGAAGCCGTGGCAGTACAGACTGTTGCGTGCCAAGGCTTTGCGTCGCTCCATGGCACCCAGGGTTTGCTGGTGCCGGCGCCCCTTTCACATGGTCACGCATTGAGACTTCTGTATAACACAACCAGAGTGACAGTCAGTCAACAACAACAAAGGCAACAAAAGATGGGAAATAAGATTCTTCAGACAAAGACAAATGGCAGCGCTTCATCCTGTCAAGACCGTGTCATGCCAGTGTTGATGAAGAGCTTGTTCAAAGTTGATACCATGACATTACATGAGCTGAACAAGCAGGAAAGGAGAGGAAGGAGGAAGAGGAGGGATGATGAAACAACGTTGCACACCCTAAAAATATGTGGAGGTATCATACTTCAAGTCTCCAAATGCAGGGGATATTCATACCTTCCAAGAAAAAACAAACAAGAGTATGGAAGCAGCCTGAGATTATTAACTTGAAAATTGAAAAAGAAATACACAAACTAAAAAAAGGAAAACACAATACATAAAATAACATGAATGAAATAAATAAGGAAACTTTCCTGGAGCTTATTATCACTTCAACATCGAGAAATCGCACACTATGAAAAGTTGTTGTAAAGCATATGTCACACAACAATGCTTCCAAGTGATATATATCCATTCCACAGCAAAGCATGTAATTCAGAGCAATCAGTATTTCTGGTTTTCTTTTTTTCTAGGCATGTCACATGATAAAATACCCATGGAAAAATGCCACAGGTTCAAGCTGTTGACTAATACATAAAATTAATTTTCATTAAAAATCCTCCACTCGGATTTTGGAGTCAGTTTCTTTCAATCTTTGATACTGCACTCCACTGATGGTTAAGCAGTTATGTCATAAATCGATCTAAAGCAAAACTCTGATCATGTAAAAGGTCTGAGATGTGTCAGTCCAGTTATTTCTGCCATTCACCCTGGAGGGCATAGTCACATGTCTGCCATCAGCCCGATAATTCATAATGCAAAATCAAACACACCAGTGCTTTTCCTGAAATGAGTTCATGCGCAAAATAGTTTTGAAACCAATTTCTTACAAAAATATATCACAAGGGACACAAATGAAACACCATAATGCACCCTTATTTCAGCATGTCGAATTGCAACTCTCATGTAACATACTCCTTAACTCGTGTGGGCAGAAACAAAAGAATACAAGATGCAAAGCATATATCGTACTCCAGTTTATCTTCCAGAAAAACGTCACAATCAAACATGCGTCATGAATGTCTTTCGTCACTGAGCTATTCCAGAAAGAAGAAAAACCATTTTGGGCCGTTACAGCCGTTAGTAAACAGCTATACTGGTAAACTAAAACATCCGGCATCATCCGTGACCCATAATGAACATACCTACAAATTTTCACAAAGATCAGCCCAGAAGTTTTGTCTGGAGCGAGTGAAACACACTTTGACCACGAACAGACAAGACACACAGACAGACAGACAGCATTTTTTCAGTCCCATTGTAAAGAACTGGGGGAGTACAAAAAAGACAATCAACAAAACAGAGAATACTGTTACTTGGGTTGTCAAGCAGATGAAAAATGATGCTTTGTGATGCTTTGGTAATGGGCATGAGGAAAAGACTCTCGAAAATCAGCAAGCAAAGAAAACTGTTGTTCACATAACCATAACCGCTAAATGAATCCATACCTCTGGAATTACAAGAACACATACCATGTTTATACCTCTTAGCTGAAATTTCAATGACACGCTTTTCAGCACCAAGAGGTCCTATATCTCCAATTTTAAGCAATGTGAAACAGACAAAAGAAGGGCAAACATATACAGGGACAGAGAGAGAGATGAGAAGACTGAGGGGAGAAAAAGAAAATAAATTGAATACAAAATGACAGACAAACTAGAGTACCTGATGAGACTCCGATGTTGCACACATCACAGAATATGGGATGAGCCATCTTGCTGCACCTCACTGACCACAACCACTTGTTAGACCACAGCTACACCTAGTAAATTCACACCAAAAAAAGCATGGATAATAATGTGATTTACAGACCTCAAAACATGCAACAGGCAGGACAATATTTGGGACATTTCTTACAGCTTAAATGTCCCATCTGGACATCTTTTACAGACAAAAATAGAAAGGATTACTTTCATACACGTGCAACACAGCTCCCATCTCACTAGGTTGGGTATTCCTTTTCGTGCCTAATGCAGAGGCTTACTTTGGGTTATTAAATGGACCCGTGTGCAAAAGTAAATGTCATCTGATTCATTAATACAATCATAATAATATCAAGTTCGATTTTAAGATTTGTTTTTTATTTTCTAAATGTACTGTGCACTCTCAGTCTCAGCTGACTGAAGTAGAACAGAACAACATAAATCCGTAGCAAATGATGCAGAATGACCTTGAGCTCTTTGTGCTATCTGAAAATTGTTTATAACATCTGGATCTCATTGATTTATTTGTTAATTTAAAAGAGAGAGAGAGAGAGAGAGAGAGAGAGAGAGAGAGAGAGAGAGAGAGAGAGAGAGAGAGAGAGAGAGAGAGATGAACACCTCAAAAATGAAAATGAAGGAAAAAAACGGGGAAAAAAGGAAAAGAAAGCTGAAAAGACTGCTTGCTATAAGCACACTTGAAGCCAGCATTTTCAGTTTTCAATCATCGATTTTTTTCCTCATAAAGGAAGCCAATCTTTAGGTTTAACTATATTGATTATACGAGATCATAATTCCACTCATAAATTTTCGGCCATGTGGCCTTTTTCAAGAGAAAAAAACAAAAACAATACAACTATGTATTGTCCATCTTTGGCAACTGACAGAGCAAAGAAGTGATGTCATTAATAATATTACACAAGTTACGACATCATACTGTGAGATGGCATCATCAAAAAATAGGGGGAAAAAAAAGAAAGAAAGGAAAAAAATCCTGAGGAAGTAGATCAGAGACACAATAACAGGATGGGAACTGTTTTCTTCACTTTTGAGGACTATTGCTTTTATATTGATTATAAACAGTTCAAGCAAAATATTGAGGAGGGAAAAAAGAAGGGTGGGGGGAATGGAATAGGTAAGAAAACCAGGCAATAACGGAGGGTGCAGAGAAAGTGTCATGATGAACAATAATGGAAAAGGAAGTAAAAGGAAACTTAGATTAAATGGACTACCTTTCAGAACACTGTCTTATTAATAATAATTTATTAAACAACTATAGGCCAATTACAATTAAAAATAAGGAGTGTGAACCACACCCTACAGCAGCAGCAGGTCTGGTCGAAAATTCAACAGTCATGGTTGACAATGACAGCAGAATGCAATTCTGAAAGATGAACAGCAGAAGAACAAGAAGGATATAAAAAAGATTAACTTTAGTTCATGGCTCATTCAGAATATCGTACTGCCACCTCTCGGCTGTCACATCTCAAATATGAAATCAATAGAAAATATACTAAATAGATTGTTGACTTAACATACTGTGATTTATGAAAAAGAGCAAGAAACTTAAGAAAAGGACCAGACTGATGGGTTCAAAATTCTACATGGTTATAAAGGTCAAACTCAAAACACTAAAAATCTGTTTCTATGACTTGATTTAAAAATCTTGAATGAAAAAGACAATATTTTGAACCTCCTTTTTTTCCCCCCTTTCAATCGAAATTCTTACATCATGTAATATGTATGCACATTTCTTCACAAACACACATCCCCCCTCTTTTATGTTCTTTCGTTTCTTTCTTTTTTTTCTTTGTTTTTGTTTATTTAAAGACACATGGTAACACGCATTTCGGTTAAATCCAACATCAGTGGCGTAAACATCCCTCAAAGATGACAGTCGGTTATTACTCCACATTCTCTGACAGTAATCATTATCCTCTACAGTTCGAGGAACTCGACAACTTCACTTTGTACCATCACTAGTAATCCAGCGTTGTTAGTTTCAGTTTAACTTCTGGGTACCGCTGAAATAAACAAGTCCAGTTCAACTGTTCAAACAAAAGGATAGGTTTCACTAAGCCCCAATTCTTTACGGTTACCCCAAACTGGTGCTACAGGTTGTTGAACTCGGGAACAGCAAGGTAACTTCAGCTTTTGTTTTCTTTAACCGTTGACTTCCCTCATAGGTTTCAGCGCCGCCATGTTGTCTGAATTTGACCCGGAAGTGAATATTCGGCAACATTTTTTTCCCCCTTTCTTTTGTACAGTAAAATCTTTTGCTTCAATAATAATTGTCCCCCTTCCGTTAGTTCTAGCAACTGTTGTTAATACTTTCTTCTTGTTGTTGTTGTTCTTCTTCTTGTTTTTCTTAAATCTTCCATCTTCAGCCCGTGACATCATACGGTCACCTATGACCCTTATGTGCTCAATCCTGTGGGATGCGGGGAATTTTTTAAGGAGAAGTAAGGAATTAGTAATCAGAAAAAAAAAAAAAAAAAAACACCCAACAACAACAGAAAACAGACACTAAATGCAGTCAGCCGCTGGACATTTGTAGGCCTATCTATAATACATGAGTGATTGTAATATGAAAGATCCTCGGTGATAAAATCAGGGTTTCATGACACATAGATCATACTCAAATGTTGATCAACAAGTTCTTGTAGCGTTAACATTTTGTGCTATTTGAACTAGGTAATTCATTGCATATACATGCACTTCTTTTTGTAGATTAACATCTTTGTTTGTTTCATTTTCTGAATAGCTAATATGGCTGTATTTGATAAATCCTTTGCACTGTATCGTGTTTAGCCTATCTCCATTTGATAATTTGATGAACGAATGCATGTTTATGTCATTGATTGTTTGAAAATCTTGAAGGTTTGGATAAGATCGACTCTGTTTCAGTTTGAAAATCTTGAATGTTTGGATGAAATCAACTCTAATTCTTCTTGCCTTTACAGTCAGTACCAAATGATTATCGTACTCCAGATGCGGTATCGATTAGCCTACTAGTCCCCTGTAAAAATTCAGAAGAATGTCCTTGTCCTAGATTTTTTTTTAAAAGTTTTTTTTTTCTTCAACAACACTGAGCATTTTATTTGAATCTGACTGCATTATGAATACGATGGTCAAGCTTCAGATCTTTGTCAAATGAGACATCTGAAAACTTCCCCTCTGTGCATTTGTAACAGAAGTATTAAAACCTTCAATCGTCATGGCATGGTGTTTACAGGACCCCCCCCCCGTACATTGCATTACAACTGGAAGCACTGAAATACAAATGACAGGTTTCTCATCACTTGACCACAGAATCTAATTTTTTGTTCGTAAAATATGATAATCGCCAGAATTATTAATCATATATTTTGTATCAGTTGCATATTTCTGAAACAGAAATTATCTGTTACTTGCAGCAAATTGTTTATGAAAATTGTAAAAAGAATGGGGCCAAGTGTACTCCTCTCTGGTACTCCACTTATGACAGCAGCACTCACTGAATAAAACGTTCAATATCCGACTGATTGTTTCCTGTTTTGTTTGTTTGTCTGTTTGCTTTTAAATCTAATCCAAACTTAAGATTTAGCACTTGATATAAAACAATGTAGCATAAGTAATCTACGGGGAACAGAATGAAAAGCATTTTTAAGATCTATCTCTAATATCATCAATATTCTTATCTCTAACATTGATTTTTTAGTAACTATATTTTCCTTCATAAGCAGAAGTTGGTAGACACAAGATATCTGCTTGCAGAAACCATGCTAACAGTCTGTATAGATTTTTCTGCTGGTAATATGATCGGCAGTCGTGTCTTCAATTATTGACTCAAAGTTAGTCTCTAATCCCCAGGATCACTTCAGCGATGGATGGTTTATATTTTCAATTACAGGCATAAGTTCATGCAGTCTTTTGTCGTTATGCAAAAAACACTTCCATAGAATAGCAACCTCGAAACAGTTCTGGCAGTTTTTGAACGTGCGTGTGTGCGCGCGCGCGTATGTGTAGATGTGTGTGTAGGTGTGTGCACGTGCGCATACGGGCGCGAATGAGGCGTGTTTGTGTGCGTGAGTGCATTTATCTGTGTGTGTGTGTGTGTGTGTGTGTGTGTGTGTGTGTGTGTGTGTGTGTGTGTGTGTGTGTGTGTGGTGCGTGTGTTTGTGTGCGTGCGTGCATCAGTGTACGTGCGTTCATGTGCGTGCGTGTGTGTGTGTGTGTGTGTGTGTGTGTGTGTGTGTGTGTGTGTGTGTGTGTGTGTGTGCGCGTGTGTGTCTTCAATTACTGGAACAACTGATTTAGGAAGATATTTTTCCCATGCAAAAATGGTAAACCGGAAGTTTCTTCCTTTTTCTTTTTCTTTCCTATTCCTTCCCCTTTTTTTTAAAATTGCCAGTCATGGGCACCAGTTAAGGCTCTCTCTCGCCTCCAGCCCCACCCCCACCACGTAAAACACTTAGATGGTAGGTATCCTTCTTTTTCTTATTTTCTTTTTTGCTGGTTGTCGTCGTCGTCGTTCTGATGATGATGATGATGATGATGATGATGATGATGATGATGATGATGATGATGATGATGATGATGCGCTGCTGCTGCTACTGATGATGATGAATACAAGCACTTAATTTTGGGCAACTTTCGACCCCATAAAAGCACTTGAACGGAAAGCTTCTCTCTAAAGAAATAAGATGTTGTTTTTCCCTTCCCACCCCCTCCCATCCCCAACGTCACCCCTTCTCCATGTAAAAGGACTCTTCAAACACAAAAAAACCCCTATCTGATCCTTTTTGAGAGAGAGAGAGAGAGAGAGAGAGAGAGAGAGGAGAGAGAGAGAGAGAGAGAGAGAGAGAGAGAGAGAGAGACCGAGAGAACTCAGGCGGCTCTGTGGCAGTAATGATAACCCTGCCTTTTTTCCCTTGGTAATAACCCATCCAATCTTACCTACATGACACGGAGCCATGACAAACATCCCCTACATTGTGTTTCGAAGCCTCCTTCGAGGGGCGACAGGAGAGAGAGAGAGAGAGAGAGGAGAGAGAGAGAGAGAGAGAGAGAGAGAGAGAGAGAGAGAGACTGAGACCGAATGAGAGAGGAGAAGCCATCCATTGGGTTACCTACAGGAGAGAGCCCTGGGAGGAGAGAGAGAGAGAGAGGAGAGTTGGTTCCCCTACATTGGAGAGAGAGAGAGGGGCGAGAGAGAGAGAGAGAGAGGAGAGAGAGAGGAGAGAGAGAGAGAGAGAGATCCTGAGAGAGAGAGAGAGAGAGCGAATGAGAGAGAGAGAGGAGGGGAGAGAGAGAATGAATTATTATTTATCAGAAATCCATTGGCCCATTCGTTGTGCACTTTGAAGCCTCCTTTGAAGGGCGACAGGAGAGAGAGAGAGAGAGAGAGAGAGAGAGAGAGAGAGAGAGAGAGAGAGAGAGAGAGAGAGAGAGAGAGAGTTAATCAATTAATTATTAATCAATTGATTATTAATCAATCAATTAATTAATGAGATATCCCGATAAGTACATACGGTGTGAATACATATCCGCCAGTACAATGCCAAAAAACATTGAACATCGAGCTAATGATGACAGAACGTCATGCAAAGGCTTTATACAAGTATAATGACAAGTTTCGCATCGTCACAGTAAAAGGCACAACCTGAACATACATGGGTTCATGTAATATTTTCTTGGGATTAGTTCTTTCCTTAAATAACAGTAAGCTGGACACAAAAGGACAAAATGGATTTCATCTTCCCCAGCGGAAGAACATGGTGGATATTACAACTGTGACTCAGTTGTTCTTGAATACCTTAAAGATTGTGTGAATATAGATGAAACGCAAAATCTAAATTAACTTATGACATTCCTTACAAATTGATGTATATTCATAGACGCATAAGTCTCCCATAAATAACTGTTTTTAAACGTTCTCTAAACTTTATATCTAACTTGTTTGCGTCTAACTGTTTCTTTCCTGTCACCTGCAATCAGTTATTCTCTGTCTAAATTCTTTAATAAATATTGAAACCGACTCTGCACCCTGATTATCCCAAACACACAAGAAAACCCATATTTGTCTAAAGTTATACGAACGTTTGTAACCCACGTATGCTTCCCATTTTCGTCAAGAGAATATAACGTTTTGTATGCCTTATATGGTAATCTGTGATCCACCTTACGAAACTGTTTTAAACCAAAATTTAATGCGCTGTATATAAGAGTTTAAGTGTAAAAGGGTGTATTCAGATCGCCAGACAAGAAATCATTCGGTCTTCTTATGTCTACAGCTAAGAATTTTGTATGGCCATATGTGTGTACCTTTGCTGTTTCTGGAGCTGCGTGATCCGAAACCCATATTTCGGAGCTGTGTACTGTACTATAGATTGCACTAGGGCATCGAATAGCTTAAAAAAAAAATCAGGTGAATTATTCTCAGGTTTATGCAATGTTCTCAGAAAAGTTGTTAATTGTCTTTTTGCTTTGCTCACCAGTTCGTCACATGCTGTACAGAAACTAATTTGGGGTGAAAATAAGAGGCCTAAATACTTTTATACTTTTGAAATAACGTTCTTGTCTGTTGTAACATATATCCATTTCCCCCCTTGCAATTACATAACCGCCTTTTCTGAAAACTATAACATCACTTTCTTTCATATTTACCGTCAGTTCCAGATAACTGGATGCTGTATACAAACTATTTAACCGAGCTTGTCGATCAACCACTGTTTCTGACATCAAAATGATATTACCTGCAAATAATATTTCGCCTTGGCTTAAGGCTGTGTCAGACCAACTGACATAGGCTAGAACACCAAGGCTGCATCAAAATGTTGTTATGTTCTGCATAGGTATGCGGGGATTGTCTTCTGTCGTGATAAGCTCCTAGCATAAATTTATCGGTCTCCAAATCCCCCGAAGTCGGTGTGTGGCTGCCCACGTGACGGGGTAATAAAAAACGGTCACACACGTAATGTTCTCATCCCCAGCTGATGCATTTGTACCAATAGTGTTCAAGTACTTCGGCTGTTCGGCTGATCCCTGGAGTCCTTTAGCAGGGTACGACGACGACGACGACGACGACGACGACGACGACGACAACAACAACAACAACACAACGACAACACAACAACAACAAACTTTAAGATGAAATAAGGAGACAATGAAATACCATGCTTTCCACTTTCAGTTATTTCTAAAGCAAGTTCATTATTAAACAAAAAAAAAAAACCTGGACACGTCTCCTTGTTTTGCCTGATTGAACAAGCAATAAAATCTGTCAAATCTGCATTATTTCTTATTTCTGCATTGTCATGCATACTTCTCATACAGGCATTCCTTTTTATCCCTATTCCATTTTTGACAAGCATTGACCACAAAAGTTTTCTTTGTATAGAAGCTTTTTCGAAGTCTATAACTGTAATGTATGTAACTTCTATCGTTTACTAGCTTATTTTGAACTGCCATCAAAAGCGTAAAAATACAATCAATAGTTGAATAATTCTGTTTAAATCCAGCCTCATACTCACCACTGGTATTATTTCCTTCTATTCACTTATGCAGTCTTGCAATAATTACTGAACAAGTTGTTCAGCACACTTTACTCAGTGACATGCACCTGAAACATACAGATCCTCTACATGTTTATTTTTATGTAGTGTACAGAAAACACACAAACAAACAAATTTAAAAAAAAAAAAAAGATGAAATCCAAACAAACAAAAAAACGGGGTAAGACAAAAAATCATTCGGACACTCAACCAAACGAATGCTTGGACATATACTCACCGATGAAGAGATAACTGCAGATTAAAAAAAAAATCATCAAAACAAAAACAACAAATTTCTGAATCTCTGTCCTCCCCCCCCCCCCCCCCCCCCCCCTCCTCCTCCTCCTTCCCTCCCTTACACACAGATGTATTCCCCGCCCCCCTCCCCCGTTTTCCTCCTCTCTTTCTTTCCTCTGTGGTGTTTTTCCTTTTTGTTCCTTTCTTGTCTTTGCCCAGCTCGCTACCTTGTAAAGCGAGGGTGCGATCAACTCATTTTCGATGTTCCTGAAAGACGAACAGGAACTTCCTTCATAAATCCGTGTCATCGTTCGAACGCAAATCAGGTTCATAGAGAGATGATGCAGATGTAGATTGTGGTTTTCTTTTTTTTTTTTTTTTTTCTTTTTTCCTTCTATCCATTTTTAGCTTAAAGAAAGAAAAAATCCCGGGGGAGGGGCGGGGGTGGGGTGGGGGTGGGGGGGGGGTGAAGGCTGAAGTCGTCACTGGGAGGGAGTTTTTTTTTTTTTTTTTTTTTTTTTTTGAGGTAAGATCTAGTAGACAGAAGAGACAAAAAAAGTTCCTAGAAAAAGATGACATGCAACAGTAAGGAGGAGACCTTTGCTACGAGGTAAATCTAGTAAAGACGACCAAAAAAAAAAAAAAAAAAAAAAAAAAAAAAGAAAAAAATCCTGGGGAAAAAGTCGTTCTAGGAAGGAAATTTTGTTGTTGTTGGGAGGCCAATCAGGAAAAGGCAAAAGATAAATAATGTCCTGGATTAATCTCAACTCTTTCTGCCCAAGACAAAAGTTGAAAACGAATACTAACTCTTTCTGCCCAAGAAAAAAAAAAAAAATGTACATGGACTGATAGTAACTCTTTTACCCGAGACAAAAGATAAACACAAATGTTTATGGATTAATATCAACTCTTTCTGCCCGAAACAAAAGATAAAAAAAATGTTCATGGATTAATATTAACCCTTTTTGTCCGAGGTAACATGAAAAAAATGTTCACGGATTAATATTACCCCTTCCTGCCCAAGACAAAAAATAAAGAAAATGTTCATGGATCAAAATGAACCTTTTCTGCCCGAGACAAAAAAAAAATTAAAAACGAAAATGTTCATGGACTCTTTTGGGCCTGCGCCCGACGTTGGTTGAGTGCACACGAACGCACAGGATTGCCTGCACTCTACCAGTGGTTGGACGTCAATCTCGGTTCAAATTTAGCACATTGAGGCTTGTACTCCGTGCGTACATTAAAAAAAATACAGGGACAGTAGCTTTGAAGCCATTTACGTCTTCTATCACGTGCTGCTTTGCATAAGCAGTTTTGAAATTTTGAACGACTTGGTGAAGGTTGTTTGTTTGTTTTGTTTGGGGGGGGGGGGGGGGGGGGGGGGGG
>JADBJO010001174.1:135000-145000 GCA_016801955.1 Conus betulinus
TCATTATCATTATGTTTATCATTTCTTCTTCTTCTTCTTTTTCTTCTTCTTCTACTTCTATCTCCTCCTCCTCCTCCTATAGTTTTTGTTTTTGTTTGTCGTCGTCATCCTTATTATCATTGTTGTAGTTGTTGTTGTTACGATGATGGTGATGATGATGATGATGTTAATGATCATGATGATGATCATCATCATCATTATTGTTATCTTCATTACAATCACAAGCACTTTAGTACTATTTCACAGGTGCGGTTCATCCAGACTTGCATGTCACGTGATGAATGTCAAGGAAACACGCTGTGAAAAAGTTGTTGTTCATTGCCCGGTCGACCGCAGAAACCACTTCAGGGCTGCATATTTTGGCTGGTCAACAATATGAACAGCAGACTATGTTTTGAGACACTATGATGGCTTAAGTCCTAGTTCAGAGGCCCTCTCTGTGTCGACGTTATAGTGGATCCATTTTTCGTCTAAATTCGCTAACGAATGAAAACATGTCTCTATTTTGAAACGTGTACTTTATATTGTGCAGTCGGCATGTCTCTATTTTCCTGCGTTTATAAAAGTGAGTGCTTAGATAAAAAAAAAAAAAGTGATCTGGTTAAAGCTTCCATCTGCAATTTTGTTTTCCAGTTTATTCTCTGTTTGCTGCTGTACGCCTCAGCGAAATATCTTATCATTTGGTTGGTTTACTTTTGTGATTTTGAATTTATTTTGGAAATGTCGGGGGCTCTTGCAGTAGAAAAAGGATTCCCACCATCTGGAATTGTTTTCCACTCTCTTCGACTCCGCCGAGGTGAATGTGTGTGTGTGTGTGTGTGTGTGTGTGTGTGTGTGTGTGTGTGTGTGTGTGTGTGTGTGTGTGTGTGTGTGTGTGTGTTGTGTGTGTGTGTGTGTGTGTGTGTGTGTGTGTGTGTGTGTGGTGTGTGTGTGTGTTGTGTGTGTGATGTGTGTGTGTGTGTGTGTGTGTGAGTGTGTGTGTGTGTGTGTGTGTGTGTGTGTGTGTGTGTGTGTGTGTGTGGTGTGTTGATCTTGTTTTCACTGTTGTAGTCACAACAGGAATTTTTTTTCATACATGGTGACTCCCCCCTACTTGGTCAGTTGGAATGGAGCAAAACTGACTCCCAAACTGAGAGGAACCACAGAGGCCGATTTAAGCTAATGATGTGATCTGGAGCGGTCGTAACGTCTTGATAGAGATCTATGTAGTGATTCTTCACTGAATGGAGAGAAAAAAAAAAAAGACGAGGGTGGTTCGAAAAAAGTGTGGTGGACACAGAACTACGCCTTGAGGGATGCCCCCTTTTTTGACAGGTAACATATCTCACAGGGACCAAATCTCACGTGGCTGCGATCAGAGAGAGAGAGAGAGACACAGAGAGAGAGAGAGAGAGGGAGAGGTCGATCTGAGGATGAGGAGCGAGAGAGAGAGAGAGAGAGAGGGAGGAGAGAGCACAGAGAGGACAGTTGAGAGAGGACGAGAGAGAGAGGAGAGGAGAGGAGAGAGAGGAGAGAGAGAGACAGAGACAGAGAGAGAGAGGAGAGAGAGAGAGGAGAGAGAGAGAGAGAGAGAGAGAGAGGCAGAGAGGGAGAGGAGAGAGAGACAGAGAGGAGAGAAGGAGAGGAGGGAGAGAGAGAGAGTTCCTGTAGATCAGAGAGAGAGAGAGAGAGAGAAGAGTGAAGGGGGGAGCGTGCTGAGATCAGGGACGAGAGAAACTGAGGGATATAATTATTCACAAATAGGCCATTGCCCCTCGTGAATGGGTGCGTCTGGAAATCATTCAATATTTAAAAACGGTCAAACTGATTCAATATACACATTGAGAAACAAGAACAGATCGTAACTTGAAATGCTTTGTACAGGTAAATGGACATATTGAGAGGCACGAGAGAGAGAGAGAGAGAGAGAGAGAGAGAGAGAGAGAGGAACGCTGCTAGAGATGAGCGAGGAGAGAGAGAGAGAGAGAGGAGAAGAGAGAGAGAGCTGATGAGAGAGAGAGAGAGAGGGAGAGAGAGAAACATTACATGACGAGCTTCGCCACCAAAACTCACTGAGCCGTCTCCTCTTCCCCCTTCCGCCCGCCCCCCCCCCCCCCCTGTCCTCTATGCTCCCTTCCCTTCCTTCCCCTCCGCCTTTCCGCCCCCCCCCCCCCCCCCCCCCCCCCCCCCCCCGCTGCTTCCCTTCATCGTCACGCTCGCCTCCCCTCCTCCTCCTCCCCCGACACAATCTCACCGACAGCAATTAACAGCTCCAAATTAAAGCCTGATTAATCAATCCACCGGCCCTGACACGGACTAGCACGGGAGATGCCGATTGCGCCGCCGGCCCTGCGCGCGCGTGACTTTGATTCGGCGTAGGAATACATGTTATGGGGAGACTAATTAATTAATCAATCCCCCTGTCATCCTCGTCTTGTTTCGCCTCTTGCTCTTTTATAGCGGGAATGTACGAAAACGAGTTTCCCACGATTTGTAAATGTAGGTTAGGATTTTTTTCTTTTTTTTTTTTTTCCTTTTCTTTTTCTTTCCTTCCTTTTCCCCTTTTTTCTTTTTTTTTTCTCTTGAAAATTTTTTTTTTTTTTTTTGGGGGGGGGGGGGGGGGGGGGGGGGGGGGGAGGGGGAGCGGATTTGATTTTTTTTTACTTCTTTGCAGCGTTTTTAAACGTAGCAAAAACTGTCTGAGCTGTTTCCCCCGTTCTATTAGCGATATTGTCATTAATGATTTATCATGATTTGCACCTCCTCCTCCTCTTCCTCCTCTCTTCCCCTATTCCATACCCCTTGTCTGAATGTATTTGAAAAAAAAAAAGCATGTGGAGGAATGATTCAGGTCGGGAAGCGAGTTATTTGTACGTCTGTATGTCTACCTGTCCGTTCTGTGTCGTAAGTATGTTTTTTCACCGCCTTGTGATGACGACGTATTTCTCGCCGAGCCCCCCCCCCCCCCCCCCCTCCCCAGCACCCCCCCCCCCCCCCCACACACACACACACACACACACACTTCTTGCCCCTTCACTCCTCTCTATCTCTTTTTCAGATATATTTACTTGGAACACACACACACACATGTGGTGCGCGCGCGCACGCGCGCACACACACACACACACACATACACGCACACACACGCACACACCGATGCGCGTGCGCGCGCGCGCGCGCGCGCACACACACACACACACACACACACACCGCGCGCGCGCGCGCACACACGCACACACACACACACACATACACGGACAACAAACTATTTTCGAAGTAAGAAAAAAAAATGTCCAAAAAAAAAAGTTTCAGTTCTATATTTGCCCTAAAAAAAAAAAGCCTGCACTTCTTGAGAGGATTAATATCTTTTTCAGCTATCAGGTGTCAGGTAGGGAATGACTTCGGCCGAGGGAATAAACTGATTTCTGAAAAAACGTTAAGAACTGGAGAGAGAGAGGATAAACAAAGCGCATGTTTGTGATGTTTGCCATTTTGATTGAACCGTACCTACACGAGGATGTTCCGTGATACAGATAGGCCTCTGCAAGCAGGTACGCGCGCGTGTATGTATGTCTGTGACTGTGAGAGAAATCCAGAAAACATCAGCATGGTTCACTCGGATAGTTGGTACACTTTAGACCAAAATGAAAAAAAACAAAAACGGGGGGAGGGGGGGGGGGGGGGGGGCTAAACAACAAACAAGTAGGGTAACTCCTGCTCCCACAAGAAAACAAATACACGCCCATAGCTCCAAAGGAATGCTACCTTATGACACCGAATCGCCTGGCAGATATGACAGCACAGAGCACACACAACAAACAAGAAAACATCCCTTTTTGTTTATCCGCCAGTCACAAGTATTTCCAAAAAATCATCTGCGGACTTTGCAAGTTCTTGGTGATACGCCAAAAGTCATTCACCTTTTCTTTCTTTCTTTCTCCTTCTTCTCTTTTGGCTTCTGTTCTCCTTCACAAATTACGCCCATTGCCATTATTAGTGAAAATGCACACACAGGTTGACACATCGGTCATTTGTACGAACAGACACAAAACTGACGCAGTTTTAGGCCTACAGTGACGGTAAAGCGAGTTTCAGAACAACACACGTCATTCACTGCAGCACAGGTGTAATTTGAGCGGCGATGAAATCTACGTCCTACATCGCAGGTTTATTTTCGCAAATCACGTTGTCATTCAGTGCATAGACAGGCGCTGAGAGAGAGAGAGAGAGAGAGAGAGAGAGAGAGAGAGAGAGAAGAATGCGAATGTTTATTCAGATTTTAGGCCTAGGCCCCTATCTGAAGGTAATGGTCGTTCACCGACTCATATGATCTCACACGCTCACACATGTATATGCGTACATAACATGCAGTTTAGACACTGGTCATAAAGCATTTTGTTGAGAGAGAGAGAGAGAGAGAATGGTGATGGTGGTGGTGGTAGTGGTGGTGGGTGGAGGGTTGGGGGGGGGGGGGGGGGGGGGGGGGATTAGCTGGTCACTACCTTCACGGACTCGTCATCCTCGCCAGTTGGTTACGATCAGAGATAAGGCCCAGAACCACCTCCAGTGACACGGCAGCTGACAGGTGGGGGGGGGGGTGGTGGGGTGGGGTGGGGTGGGGTGATCATCCGAGGAGAGCAGAGCAAGGAGACCTACCTTACACGACACTAGACCACCAGAACGACAACACGTTCAGACGGACTGCGAAAATGGCAATTTAAAGCTCAGGCGCCGGCGTGGTTCCACCGCGCAACATGCTGACTATGAATTCAGTGCTCGTACCAAGTAAAGTCCAAAGTTTTCATACATTTTATGTTAAAAAAAAAAAAAAAAAAACGAAAAGAAGAAGAAGAAGAAGGCAGAAAAAAATGAAGAAGAATAAGAGAAGAGGAGGAGGAGGAGGACGACGACGAAGAGAAGAAGAAATGAAGAAGTAGAGAAGAAGAAGAAGAAAAAAAAAATGATGAAGAAGAAGAAGAAGAGGAGGAGGAGGAAGAAGAAGAAGAAAAGAAACGAAGAAGAAGAAATGAAGAAGAAGAAGAACTCAAGAAGAAGAAGAAGAAATGAAGAAGAAAAAAAGAAGAAGAAGAAGATGAAGAAGAAAGAAGAAGAAAAGAAGAAGAGAAGAAGAAGAAGAAGAAGGCGAAAAAAAAAAGAAATGAAGAAGTAAAAGAAGAAATGAAGAAGAAGAGGAGGAGGAAGAAGAAGAAGAAGAAGATGAAGAAAGTAAAAGAAGAAGAAGAAGAAGAAAGAAGAAGAAGAAGAGAAGAAAAAGAAGAAAATGAAGAAGAAGAAGAAGAAACGAAGAAGAAACAAGAAGAAGAAGAAGAGGAGGACGAAGAAGAACAAGAAATGAAGAAGAAGTGACGAAGAACAAGAAATCAAAAAGAAGAAAGAAGAAGAAGAAGAAATGAAGAAGAAGAAATAAAGACAGCAAGGGTCCTAGGGTCCACCTAAGGCCCACCTAGGTTCTAGCTAGATCCAGCTTGTCACACATCGAAGAAGAAGAAGAAGAGAAATCAAGAAGAAGAAGAAATGAAGAAGAACACGAAGAAGAAAAGAAAACAAAGAAGTAGAAGAAAAATGAAGAAGAAGAAAATGCAAAAGAAGAAGAGGAAGAAGATGAAATGAAGAAGAAGAAATGAAGAAAAAGAAGAAATGAAGAAATGAAGGAGAAACGAAGAAGACACCGATGGGGTACACGGAGAAAGCAAAAGCAAAGGACGAAACAAAGCAACAACAAGGAGAGAGTAAAAGGCGCCATACCAACCCGCACAACAGGCTGGCACCAGCAGCAATTGTCATTATATATCATCATAAAAACCAACCCAGTTTTGTCTCATGTATAACACATTATGGTGGAACTAAATGGGATAGAAACCAGGTCTTAAACACTTTTTTTCATATTTGTTTCTTTTTAACAATACAGGATAATTTCAACAACGTTGTTTTACTTTATTCATTCATTGACTTATTTATCTACTTGTCTTTTTAAGTGGAAATAACTTTCTAGACTGAACTGCGTTTGCGTGTCAGTTATCTTATTGTTTCAGCAACTCTTTTCTACTGGTGTCTTAAAAAAAAAAAAAAGAAGAAAGAAAGTAAGTACACACACACACACACACACACACACACACACACACACACACACACACACAGAGTTTATGTTTATATGTTATATGTACAATGAAATTCACGGCCTATGTCATTTGAATGTATTTAATGCACATTCTACTATCATGCACGTAACTGCCTACACGTATCCTGTCTGTGCGGCCAGTCAGGGCAAAAAAAAAAAAAAAAAAACCAACAAAACCTCAGAATATATATATATATATATATATATATGTGTGTGTGTGTGTGTGTGTGTGTGTGTGTGTGTGTGTGTGTGTGTGTGTGTAGTCCAGTCGACAACATAGCTGCTAAAGGATTATAAGCGAAAAACACACACACACACACACACACACACACACACACACACACACACACACACACACACACAGAGAGAGAGAGAGAGAGAGAGAGTCAAGATCCTACTGCCGACCAATTCGAAGACATAACTGTAAATCGTGCGTGGGGAAAAAGAAAAAACAACAACAGCAGCAACAACAACAACAACAAAATAGTGGCGATACATCATTCAGACATATTTACTGACCTCTAGCGCTTAAGGAAAACAGTTTCCATGTCTGTGTTTAAGATTTCGTGGATTGTGAGCAGAAAGAATGCGAATCAAACACTAGGTTGTTTATTTGTGCCACCTAGGCCTCACTTACCTGCATATACTTCATGTACCCTGGGGGCGTATTCGGTAAACCCCCTCGAAAAGCATGCTCATCAAGGTCTCCATTCACCTGTTGGCCAGTCAGAGAATTGTCATTGCCCAGATTAGACACGGCAGTCAGTTGGCTGTGTCATTCGGGAATCCCTAAAGAACCGTTCAGGTGCGTGTGTGTGTGTGTGTGTGTGTGTGTGTGGGTTCGGTTCGGTTCGGCTTATTATCTATCACTATATTGGTCATGAGGAACTTGGCAGGCCTGGCCCCCCTCTATCTCTTTAACGCTGTTCGTTCTCGCTGTGTTTCGCCATGAATTGTCGGAACTGTCAGGACCTCACGACACGCCGCTGTCAGTCTTTCCGCGCGCTGCACGTGCTTGGCGTGATCTCGTGCCGCCACGGAGCTAATTGACTGCTGTTTAGCCCGAGCCCCGTCTCGCGATCTGGCTGATAAAACAGCACCATCCTCTCTCTCTCTCTATCTCTCTCGCCTCCCCTCCCCCCCCCCCCCCCTTTCCTTCAACCCTCGCACCCGTCTCCCACAGAAAAAAAATAATCCTCTCAACTCTTCCTCTATACTTCCTTACCTTCACATCACCCCGCCCCCTTCCTTCTCCCTCGAGTCTAGCAACTGCCCCACCTTATCTCCAATCTGCATCTTGCCTCATACATTCACAGTGACTGAAGTGCCGCCATGTTTCCGAAGCCATTTGCAAGCGCCTGGCCGAGGCCTGTTGTAGTGTGCCTGTTTGCAAGGGAGCTCACCTCTCTCTCTCCCCCCCCCCCCCCCCCCCCCCCCCGTGTTCAAGATGGATGACGTCAAAGCACGTGCAGGGTGAAGGCGCGGGCGGAGCCGATGCGCACCATTTGTTGCCGTCTGTTGCCCCCGAAGCCTGGGATGTCAGCACTCTCTCCGGTTCTGCAGGGGATGGTGGCAGGCAGGTATTATTTATGGCTGAAGATGGTCGGGCCAGGGGAGATGGAACCAATGTGTCCTCCCTCATGGAAAAAAAAAAAAAACATAAAAGGAAGAAGAAGAAGAAGGACGTACACGTGTCCTTGGCATGTATATCACCAGGACCGAGTCCCAGTTTACCTGCAAGCAGCAAGAAACTGCACGAATAAAAATGATACTGGACCCTTACGAGCACACACACACACACACACACACACACACACACACACACACACACACACAGATAGATAGATAGATAGATAAAGATAGAGGGACCGTCCGCGTTGAGGATGACCGGGGTGACGTCACAGCGGGAAGACAGATCACTCTGCTTCCCATGGTAATACGGGGGCAGTTCACAACGAGCACAATTCTGAATCGTGACTAGCCACCACCAAGTCGCCGTTTCAGCACGAGAACTGTGTGGAACCAGTTGAAGGAGGATGGACTGGCATCATGAAGGGTCATCCAGAGAATCCACAGGAGAAGACGCTTGACCAAGTGCATGGCACGGCGAGCGTGGAGTGTTGAAGTCGTGGCGAAGAATCCACTGGTCTGATGAAAGCAGCTTCATGCTTTCTTTAAGTCTCTGATGGACGAGCAAGAGTTCGGAGGCCGAGCGAACGCAGCGTCTAAACCCAGGAACGACCAGGCGGAGCATCAGAAATAGTTTCTCTCTCATGACTGCAAGCTAAAGTTGGTTACCATGCAAGGTACTGTCACAGGCGACATGTACACACGCGTGAGGCGTGAGGTGCAGGACCCAATCGTTACTGTTCATTTTGACAATCCCTTTCTTGGCAAGAAGGTCAGAGTTCATGGGAAACGATGTCTGACTTCATTGTAGCCGTAACACGATAGCACTGTGACTGTACTCCCATGACCAACTATGAGTCCCGATCTGAAACGCATTTGGGACATCATAGCTTCGTCGGGCAAAGAAACAGGATCCCCCCTGTTCAACATCTGAGAGAACTTGAAGCAGGTGCGCCGGAGGAGTGGCAGTACTCTGCCTGTTCAGCAGTTTCAAAGCTTGGTTGGGAGCGAGCGGGGAGGGGAGGAGAGGGGAGGCAGAGGGTGGAGGCTGTCAGCTGACCACATGGAGAGAACAGACTATTATTGACTTTTTCAGGTTCGTCTCGACTGTGAAGGCGATTTGTCAATCACCACAACTCATGTTAAGTGTATAATGCACACGACATCTCTATATAATACAGAAGATTCTTTGTGGAATGAAATACCACTCGTAACCCGTCAATTGAGTGTTTTCTACACTTAAGTCATTTTTTGCGATGCCAGATCACTGATGATTGAAACCTTAATCATCGCCGCAGTCGTTGATAATGTGATTGATAGTTTTTGTTATCGTACTCGAAACAAAATTCGCTTAGGTTGCTGTAACCATTAATACATTACTGCCCCCTGCCCCCCCCCCCCCACCCCCCTCCGAATGATGCATCTACAAAAATTAAGATGAGTTTGATGAATGCAGGTTTTTTTTTTGGTTTTTGCCCGTTCCTACTGTTCCTACCCTGAACGTCGACAAAAGAAAAAAGAACCTCAAATCCACCCATATCCCATCAGCAAACAAACGAGCAAAAAGGAATTAAAAAAAAAATAAAAAAAAAAGAAAAAAGGGGGAAAAAAGAAAGCAAACAATGACATGATTTAATATAACCTGGGACACACGCTTAAAATGGGTTAACCTGGGCTTTCGGTAGGGACTGATGAAGCCACTACTCCAGACCCAGGGTTGGTTACGTAAACTGGAATGACACCAAAAAGCTGCATGCCGTTGAAGTGTCCGCTGTCCTGTCGGTCATTGCTCTTTTATACAAACCTCGGTAGACATTTGTGACACGAGAACAAGCAAACTGCTTTTCGGAACTAAGTCCACGACCTGCACGAACGATCAATGTGAGCACTGCTCATGCTTACGGGACTTGTTTCTCATCCAGCCCACACACACATGCGCAAGCACATGCATAAGGGACATGGTTTTGCATTGAAGATCAAACACAGCAGCTTGTTTGTCCCGTTTTCCCAAGGTTTCTGAAACATTTTCTGTTATTTGCGCGCTCACTTTGCGTATCTGATCTTTTCCTTTTCTTCATGAGGTGGTCACCATTGCCAGCTGAATTGGACACTTTGTCCACTACATTACACCCAAACTATCGTGTCCACACACACACACACACACACACACACACACACACACAGATAGATACACAAATACATAGATAGTAGTCAGACAGACAAACAGATAGATAGATAGATAGATAAAAAGAT
>JADBJO010001174.1:150000-152500 GCA_016801955.1 Conus betulinus
GTGTGTGTATGCGTGCGTGTGTGTGTGTGTGTGTGTGTGTGTGTGTGTGTGTGTGTGTGTGTGTGCGTGTGTGTGTGTGTGTGTGTGTGTGCGTGTGTGTGTGTGTGTGTGTGTGTGTGTGTGTGTGTGTGTGTGTGTGTGTGTGTGTGTGTGTGTGTGTGTGTGTGTGATATCCGGCCTCGTATCTGCGGGTAACTTTGCAACACTACAGGTTCAAATTTGGTGATTCTGACCAGTACGCTGAATATCCTGTCTCCAGGATATCTGCATCTACTAAAACAGCATGCTAGATATCCTGTCTTAACTATGACCCGTACTACAAAACAGATCAACACTTTCGACACACATTTTGTACCCCAGCTATTACAGGACCTGTTAAGTACGAACTTCCGCCTCAGAACACCAGTGTGTGACTCAAATACCGTATTCAAAGACGTTCCCACTGATGTTACTTATTCATCTATTTTCAAAGCAGATCAACATGTTTCATCTTGTGCGATGAATGCATGGCCGAGAATTTTATCTGTCTGTCTGTCTGTCTGTCTGTCTGTCTGTCTGTATGTATGTATCTATCTATCTATCTATCTTTCTTTTCTTTCTGAGGGCGTTTTAAACTGTTATTCAAGTGGATTCCCACCTTCCACATCACATTTCCATTCGTGCACAGTCTTGTTTCCTTTCTCAACTGGGAATCATCCCAGATACAGCGCCCTGTCAGCTTAGTGACGGCAACGTGACAAGTCATGGATTATCTCCCCTCCCCCCAACCCTTACCCCCCCCCATCTCCTGCATCACAGAAAGACCCGAGGAGTTACCCTTTTCTTTCTGTGAACCCCCATCTTCTGTTTCATATTTCCGTTTTTGTTAAAAAAAAAAAAAAGTGCAACTTGTCAACGAATGTTAGTAACTTGTTCACTGACATTGAGCAACCCAGCATCAGACACTTCCTTACTTAGAGGTCAGGTCAGGTCAGGTCAGGTCAGGGTCAGGTCAGGTAAGGTAAGGTAAGGTAAGGTCAGGTCAGGTAAGGTAAGGTAAGGTAAGGCTGCTTATGCCCAGCCGACAGCAGAGGGCCAGATCAGGACTGTTACAGCGTTCAAGACAGCTCACAAGTCATTCAAAAAAAAAATTCTTTAGAATACATTTTGTAAAAGCACACTGAAAATTTTGTTGAAAAATCTTTCTCACGTAAAGTCTTACACTAGATGAAAAATGTTGACCTCTTTCATAGATTCAAAGATCACATCAAATTGGTGGGACATCTGTGAACAAGGCTTTGATGGAGTCTGCTCCTTACTTAGCGTGTTGGGACTGACTCCATATGAGATACATAGCATAAAAAACCCCATGATCAAACAGACAACTAGCAGGGCACACTGGAGATCAGGGATCCGCTATTTAATTAGGTTCCGCAAAACGGATCCCACACCAAATTGTAGGGGTTTGTCCGTAGGCCACGTTCCGCCTGTCCGCTAAGTTTAATCAAAATCAAGACTGTAGGTTTAAAAATGTTCCCAGTTTAGCTGGGCAGATCTTGGATCTACCATTTCTTTCGGATCCGCAAGGCGGATATGCACAATGTCCAGAGCTCTAACCTTTGTCCATATTTCATCCTTTCCACCAATTTTTTGTTTGTGTTTTGTGTTTTGTGTGTGTGTGTGTTTGGCAGTTTTCGCGTAAATTTGCTGACAGACAATATGCAGCATAGTAAACGAACGGATATTTGGGGAAAATAAAAATGAAAAAAAAACACCTCCTCCAAAATGTCCTCCCCCCCCCCCCCCCCCCCCCCCCCCCCCTACATCGGGTTGAAACCTCGTGTTAAATGCCAGAGCAGTGCAATGTGTATCACACAGGCGATTAGAGTGCCGCAATTGTCTCAAAGAGGGGGCTACCGCAATGGGGATGAATCAAACAGCTTTAGCGGGATAAAAAAAAAAAACGGTCACACACACACACACAAAACTCTACGGCCTGTCTATACGTGCAGGAGTATCAGCCTGCGTACACAGAAAGAAAGAAAGAAAACAGCTTACCCCCCCCCCCCCCCCCCCAATCCCCCCCCCCCCCCCCCCCACCCCCACCCCCACCCTATCCCACCCCGTCTCCGGCACCAATACATGGAGAGTAATATTGAAATTGGGTACGTTACAGATGAAACACAATCAAAAACATCTCTTTGGTCATAGCAGTAATAGTGAGAAAGTATGCGAAAATTCGGTTCCCTGCCCTCACCTGTATCAAAAAGATCGACCTCTGGCTTTCGAACAGCGACGGCTTTAAGTTTTGTTGTTGTTTGTCGTCGTTGTTGTTGTTGTTGATATCTTTAAACAAGGCTGAGTTGTTGATCCTCATTTGTGCACTCCTCCAACACCACCGCCTAAGGCGGAGGACGAAAAACTGCATTGCTCACCCCGCTAGTTAAAAATAGTGTGAACTGTCACGCCGCAACTCTGCCGCCATGTCTTCCAACCCAGTTTGTCAATGTCTCAATTTTTC
>JADBJO010001174.1:155000-170000 GCA_016801955.1 Conus betulinus
CACCGCAAAAAGTGATGTAACACGCTATCAACACTACGGAGATCGAAACACAACCAAGGGAAGTTATCTAACTGAGTTGTCAATGGGAGGCTCCTGATCAAGACCGCGCAAAATAACTTCCCTTTGAAGGAGAGCTTCTTTATGTAAAAAAAAATCTTAAAATCGGATTCGTTTGAAAAATAAAGGTGCCAATTTGAGAGTTCATTCGATGATAATGTAAAACATTAAGGTGTCATCATAGTCACTTTGACTGTGACAGTAAGAAAACACAATGAAGAAGAATATTATGTATGAAGCGACTGAGCGGTACTTTTCCCTGCGTATAGCGAGTCCAGCGTGTTACACTTAAAAAAGCATATAAAAACAAAATCATATAAAAATAGCAAAGCATATAAAAGCAAAAGTGAAAGTAGTCTGTTTACTTATTTACTTATTCATTTCTGTCCTTCATTCTTTCCTTCCTTCTTTTTTTTTCCTTTAATTCTTTTTTTTTTTTACTGATATTTTTGGAAAGGGGGGTGGGTGGGGAAGGGGGTGTCCCGTGGGCGGGGGGGGGGGGGGGGGGGGCGCAGGGGGGGGGGGGGGGGTCCCCTGATTGTTAGAGTGGTCAAGCACCGAGTCATTCTGACGTTTGAAAATTCGAATTCTGGGTACAAGTTACATTCAAAAAAAAAAAAAAAACAAATATGAAAAAAGAAAGTAAGAAGAGGAAAGAAAGCAAGGAAGAAAGAAAGAAAGAAAGAAAGAAAGAAAGAAGAAGAAAAGAACGAAAAACGAGTGGCAGATTTCACTGACGGTCTTTGAAGCATGGCCGCTCTGGAGGTATTGATGTGCTGGCAGACAAACCGCTGGACGGCCATGTTCATTAAGCGTATTACCTCTTTTTGTATGTGCACATTAAACTTAAACGTAACCCTATTGTTTTAATGGAAAAGAAGTGATTAAATTTGGGAGCTGACTTAAAAAGGTGTACAGGTGTGTAAGGATTGGCGTGAGCAGGATTTACATCCCGATCCAGGGCCTTTTTTTTGTTTAAAAAAAAAGCTTATTTTAAACGGTTTTTTATATGTTCGTTAAAACAGCAACAGCGCAGTATCTCCTCTGGTGGGTGGCCTCGGGTAATATTGATTATTCCTAATAGTCTTTGATCAGCTGTGTGAAGGGGAGATAGGTCGAGCAGTCTGAGAGTAATACCACTAAGAAGTGAAAACAGAAAACAGCACAAAACAAACAAATAAAGAGACAAACCAAAATAAACGAAGACTGTGGAAGACTTGCAAATGACGGACGATCTGGACCTCGGGATATTTTGCAAAGACACAGATGTGACCAGCGGGTTTCCTTTCTTGTTTTTGTTCTGTTAAAGCTCAGACAAAGTAATTAACCGCTTTTTAGGCTGACACCCCAGATATGAGACTCACAAGTGTTTGCTTTCATGTATTTTGTTGGAATTTTGCACCAAGAGCATGCCGATCAGTCAGGTGAAAACGCGTAAGAGCTACGTTCACTCCCCCATGCCCCTTCCCAGTCCCCGTCCCAATAAAACAACCTCTCTCTCTCTGTCTCTCTGTCTCTGTCTCTGTCTGTCTCTCTGTCTCTCTCCTCTCTCTCTCTCTGCCTCTCTCATCTTTTTATAGCTACGTTTCTCCCCCATGCCCTCTATTTTCCCATCGTCTCCAATGCAAAACAACTCTCTCTCTCTCTCTGTCTCTCTCAGTCTCTGGAATCTGTCTGTCTGTCCTCTCTCCTCCACCTCTCTCTCCTCTCTCTCTTCTCTCTCTCTCTCTCTCATCTTTTTATACTCTGGTGGCTTTCTATGGAATTGTACACTGTCTTGAAATTTCCACAAGTCCTGTATCTACCTTTAAAAGAACTCTCTCTCTTTACATTGCTCCTCTCTTCCTCTCTAGTCCTGCATGATCTCCAATTAGTGAATAATTTTTTTTCTCACCTACATATTCTCTCTCTCTATTCACCTACCTCTCTCTCTCTCTCTCTCTCTCTCTCCCTCTCTCTCTCCCCCCCTCTCTCTCTCCCCCCCCCCCTCCCCTCCCCCCCCCCCACTCCCCCCCCCCCCCCCAACAAGAGTCCCCCCCTCTCTTATCCTCTCCTTTTGCATTTCTCCCTCTCTCTCTCCCCCCCCCCCCCCCTCTCCCTCTCCCCCTCCCCCATCTTCTTTCCCCTCCTTCCCCCTTCCCCTTCACACTTTTGGCAGCCAACAAGAGTATTTAAAGAAAAAGTCTCTACTATTTTTGCAGTTTCTTTTGCTCCTAAATGGCCGTCACAAGGCTCTCATGTTTACTGCGGAGCATGTTGGGACAGCACGTTGCAAGATATGTATCTATCTTCGTTTTGAAGCGAAGACAGAAACAGCAAAGGACTGTTGTGTCACGTCTGACGTCATCCCGTCAATAATCTGCCACCGAAACGCACAATGACACAGCGGCTTATTGCAAGAATGTCCGTCGCGTATAGCCAGGGACAAAAGAAGGGGAGAGGCGCACTTAAAAACATCAATACATGACAGGATGGGAGACTCTTTTTCATAACCCCCCCCCCCACACCCACACACACACACACACACACACACACTGCTTCTGCTTTCCCCCCCCCCCCCCCCCGCCCCCCCCCCGCCCTTTCCAAGTTTAATTCACAATAAATTCAATGCTACTTTACTGCACATATTCCCAGACTATAGCCACAGCGACAGTCCGCACTGAGCTGCCGAGAGAGCACGGGCGACACGGCCTGACAACCAGCTCTTGAACGCAGTGTGTGACAATCTTCTCTTTCTTTTCCTTGACAGCGACCACAACCAACTACATGATTATTCTGTCACTTATGCAAGGGGATCCGAACTCGCAGAAGAAAAACAAAAAAAAAAAACAAAACAAAACAAAACAAAAACAACCCCCCCCAAAAAAAAAACAAAAAAAAAACAAAAAAACAAACAAACAAAAAAACAAACAACTGGGCGTGGCTTTTAATGGAGACGGAGGCCCGTGACACAAAGGTGTCGATGGTCTTGGCCTCTACAACGTCCAGGGCAGCTCGTTACAGTCCTTGATGGTACGAGGAAGGAACGCCTGCTGTCTGAACTGCGTTCTGCACTGCGGAATGGTGAACCGCTGATCGTGACCGCGGCGTCGGCGCGGAGGTGCAGGGCGCAGGCCGTCCTTGATGCCTTCTGTGCTGACCAGGTCTTCATGGATCTTGTACAGCATGGATAGGCGTGCTGTACGTCGTCTGTCCTGGAGGCTGAGCCACTTCAGTTTTCAAGCATGGCGGTGGGGCTGGAGGTGTTGTGGTAGCGCCTCATCACGAAACGGGCTGCCCCGCGCTGCACCGCTTCAAGCTTGCTGATGTTTTTGCTCTGTGTGTGCTCCACGTTCCATCGTCAGTGACAGTGCAGCACGGCGACCTAATTCTGCGGGATGGAACGGACTGACGGTCTGTCTGCCGCTGACGGTGAGAATGACCATGGAAAGTTCCGTGAATCGTGTTACGGTGGAGACTGCACACACAGTTCGGAACAGCAGCTGAGCACAACACAGGACATCAGCCAATGTGACAAACGGAAATCAGAACTGCTGTGAAAAGTGCTGACAATGTCGGTTCTTGCTTCAGCCAGTGATAACAGTACACGTCAGCGAAATGACTGTTGATATTTTCCATGACATTATGGCCTGTTCAAATCAGCAGACAGAGGACACGAACAGATGACGTCAACGTTGTGAGCCACACGAAGACCGTCACTAGTGACGTCACCACTGGCGGGGGTGGAAATCTTCTGGACACAGACTGTTGTTTTGTACCGCTGAGTGTATAGTTCTGCAGCGAAGTACATTCCAGTGGTCTGGATTTCATATTCCGGAGACCATTGATTGGTTGTGTGATTACTTTTCATGTTCTTGCATAAGTTCAATTTCGCTCGCTCCATTCCCTCCTCCCCCTTTGTAAATGGGCCGAGTGCCTGATACGGCAAAGATTCGCATGTTCGTATTCTCTCTGTCTCTGTGTCCGTTTTGTCTGCCTGGCTTTCTCTGTCTCTTTGTCTCTCTCTCTCTCTCTCAGATTCGTGCGTCTCTCTCTCTCTCTCTCTCTGTCTCTGTCTCTCTCTCTCTCTCTCTCTCTCTCTCTCTCTCTCTCTCTCTCTCTTTCGTGCGCACATGTGCACGGCTTGAACAAAGAATGAGTCTTATTATCGGAAATCTGCTTTCATATTCCATTTTTTCTCGTTCTCTTGGTATTGTCCTCTCCCCCCCCCTACCTCCTCTCTCTCTCTCTCTCTCTCTCTCTCTCTCTCTCTCTCTCTCCTCCTCCTTCTTCTCCTTTTTTCTACTTCTTTTTCTCCTTCTTCTCTCGGCTGCTTTTTCTAGTTTCATTATTCTTTCCTTTCCATTCGCGTCAGCAGTCGTCACTTCATGTGCGACCAATCAGCTCATTCCTTACACGTCAGACTCGCGCAAATGACGCAGAGTGTCAAAAAATACGTCACATACCTGCTAGCCCAGGCTCTTTGGGTGGCCTGACAGAGTCGTTGACGGATTTTTTGACTCTGCTAGGACGCCATACTTTACACACTCTGACTCTCTCTCTCTACCTCTCTCCCTCTCTCCTGCCCTACTCTCTCTCTCTTACCCCTCCCCACCTTCCTGCCTACAACCCCCTTCTCACTTCCACCTCTCCCCCTTCCTACCTCCCCACGCTTCCTCCGAATACGCGCTGCTCCCACAGCCTTCTAGCTTTAAAAAAAAAAAAAAAAAAAAAAAAAAAAAAGCTATGCGCATAATGAGGCTACTATCCGCACTATGCGTTTACTCCCAAGGTGGTGGCGGGGAGAAGGGGTGGGTGGGGGTGGGGGATAGGGGGAGACGTGGGGGATGGTGGTGATGGATGAAGCGATGGAGATTGAGGGGAGGGGTGAGGGTGGATGGGAGTGATGTAGAGAGTTGAGGTAGGGGATGGGGGTGGGGTGGGGGTGGGGCGGAAGGCAGGAAAAAGAGGTAAATGGAAGAAAGGCGGAGGAGGAGAGTAGTGAGGGAGGTGTGGGGATGGAGTAGAGAAACAGGGAGGTGGAGGAAGACGAAGAGGGGGGGGGGGGGGGGGGGGGGGGGGGGGGGGGAGGGGGATGGGGGGTGGGGGAGAAGACGGAAGCAGGTGGTATCGATAGCTCAGAGGTAATGGGTTTTGGGCTTTTAAAGGGGAAGTGCTTTTGTGACACGTAGGTTGTATTAATTCAAAACGTTTTTTTTTTTTTTTTTTTTTTTTTTCCTATTCAGTTTGTTTTGTAAACGAAGCTGCGAGACTACCATCAAATCAGAACATAATGAAATTATATGTGCATAGGTGAACGAACACACACACACACACACACACACACACACACACACACACACACACACACACACACACACACACACACTCCGAAATCTTGCGATATTCATTTTTCACACTCATTTCTACACTATTTCTCTGAATGATTTTTCAAGTACATTCTGTCTTTGAGATCAATGTGACTAAGTGTGTCGTTTCACTAGCCTCTATGACGCGGTACTGGTCACTGTCATGGCTTGACAAGTGAGAAACACTCTGTGTGTGTGTGTGTGTGTGTGTGTGTGTGTGTGTGTGTGTGTGTGTGTGTGTGTGTGTGTGTGTGTGTGTGTGTGTGTGTGTGTGTGTGTGTGTGTGTGTGTGTGTGTGTGTGTGTGTGTGTGTGTGTGTGTGTGTGTGTGTGTGTGTGTGTGTGTGTGTGTGTGTGTGTGTGTGTGTGTGTGTGTGTGTGTGTGTGTGTGTGAAGATAAGTGGAAGCTTCGATTATCCATGATTTTTTTTTTCTTTTCTGCGTACGCAGGCTGATGCTCCTGCGGACACTCCCTGTATAGTCAGACAAGGATTTATCCCATCGACCCAACAAAGGCAGTGGAGTTTTGTATGTATGACTTTTTCTTTTTCATCTCGCCATTAAGGCAGCCATACTCCAACTTCGGGGAAGATTATCCAGGATGAATTAGATAATACATAGGGCAAAAAATGAACTGAGCATCGGAAATTATACATAGGTCAAAAAGTGAACAAAGCATTGGAAACTATACATAGGGCAAAAAGTAAACAGAGCACTGGAAACAACGCATAGGGCAAAAAGTGAACAAAGCATTGGAAGCTATACATAGGGCAAAAAGTGAACAAAGCATTGAAAACAATTAATACATAGAACAAAAAGTGAACAAAGCATTGGAAACTAGACATGGGGCAAAAAGTGAACAAAGCATTGGAAACAATATATAGGACAAAAAGTGACCAAAGCACTGAACATAATACATAGGCAAAAAAAAATGAACAAAACATTGGAAAATATACATACAGCGAAAGTGAACAAAGATTTTGTAAACTATACATACGGCAAAAGTGAACAAAGATTTTGGAAACTATACATGGGGCAAAAGTGAACAAAGCATTGGCAACTATACAAGGGCAAGTGTGAACTAAGCTTTGGAAACTATGCATAGGGCAAAATGTGAACAAAGTATTGGTAACTATACATACGGCAAAAGTGAACAATGAATTGGAAACTATACATGGGGCAAAAGTGAACAATGAATTGGAAACTATACATAGGGCAAAAGTGAACAATGCATTGGAAACTATACATGGGGCAAAAGTGAACAAAGATTTGGAAACTATACATAGGGCAAAAGTGAACGAAGATTTTGGAAGCTATACATAGGGCAAAAGTGAAGAAAGCTTTGGAAACTATACATGGGGCAAAAGTGAACAAAGCATTGGAAGCTATACCTAGGGCAACACTCTATACATGGGACAACAGTCGACAAGGCATTGGAAACCACCTGCCGGAGACCACAGCAAACCAAAATCTGGACCAAAGGAATGGACAGAACCCGTAACAATAGCTTCTCCGCTCGTAAGATATCGCGCCATTCCCTGTGCCAAGGCCACCATCAGAATTCTACTTGAGGCCGGTAATTTTTTTGTGTGAAAAGTCTCCTATGTGAAAGTCTCTATGATGTATAAAAAGCATCCCAGGAAATGGCGTTGACTACCTCCTGAGAACACTTATAGGAAAATCGATATTGCAGTTAGAAGAACAGACAGATCGAAGGTCAAAGGAACACGCTGAAAGAAGATACTTCAAATTCAGGTTACTTGACAAGTAAAGCAGAATCTTTAACACCGCCATGATGTCTGCCACAACATGATCGACTGAAAAAGAACCTTCGACAGAGCGTGGCCTGAAAGTTTGCGGCGAGCCACAAGAAAGAATGACATCAACTGTAACTTCATAAACGTTAACTTGTTCTTTGAAAACATCAACAGTAACAACGACAAGAACGTACGATGATTTCGGTCTCGGACGTTTCGTCACTTACCACCCCCCATCCCAACTATTCGCCCGATCAAGATTTTTCCCATGTCTTTCCTAATTTGTAGTGGATATTTTTCGAGTAGATCTAACAGTTTTTGTACAAGCAAAACAAATAAGTAATATTCTATTTCTGACGCGCGCATCGTTCTAGCGCAGAATTCGAATTTCCTTCGCCTAAAATGTTCCCAGATTGAGCGACAATAATACGAAATCAAATGAGAGAGAGAGAGAGAGAGAGAGAGAGAGAGAGAGAGAGAGAGAGAGAGAGAGAGAGAGAGTTTTTCTACCACCAGAAAAAAAGGACAGAATCCCAGAAAGCTATCATAACATGTCAACAGACAAACTCTTCATCCAGGGCGACCACTCGGAAAACATCTTGTTTGTAGGAGTGAATTGTCCCCCTGTGAAACCCCCTTCAGGCTAAGGAGGAAGAATAAGGTCGCCCAGCACGCTCCGCCGCATGGGCTCAGCGGAGACGACACCCTTTTAATACGGGTGGGCACACGTTCTCAATGTACCCTTGGCGTGGGAAGCCCGGGGACCCACAAAAGGGCTTTAATCGGGTAGCTCTAATGGGCAGGAAGGGGGCAAATGGAGTCCTGTCACATCGTATTTCATTCCGGTTTGGGTGGTCAGTCACTTTGGTTGCTTCGGCCAAGACAACTCTCTTTTCATTGAGGTGAAAAAAAAAAAAGAATAAAACAAAGAAAGAAAAGAAGAGAGAGAGAGAGAGAGAGAGAGAGAGAGAGAGAGAGAGAGAGAGAGAGAGAGAGAGAGAGAGAGCAAAAGAAGAAGAAGAAGAAGAAGAAGATGGTGAAGTAGAAGAGTGAGAAAATAAATCGAAAAAAAAAAAATGGAAACAAGAAAGGAAGAGACTATCAGCTCCGGCATCACGGGTATCTGCTTTGTTCAGTAATAGAATCTACTGTCAGAACTTGAGAGTTCGAATCCGGGTAACGCTGAACAACAACAACAACAACAACAGCAACAACAACAACAAGAAAAAAAAAAAAAGAAAAAAAAAGAGAAAAATTTGACAGCATAACAACTTGTGGTTTTGTTCTGGTGGTAAAGCACAAATAGAAGATATGCCCCCAAACAGTAACCTGGGATGGTTATTCCCCCGTATCATCTGTGACGGTTGTGGACGTTAATCTTGAATGTAGCCAGCTGACTCTTGGCATTAAGGAGAATGTTCGTGTGCAGAGTCTGATCAAAGATGAAGATTGAACAGGATCAGTATCGTTTTGCGAGTTGGAGTTCCGTTGCACACATTGAAGGCATTCCCCACTTCCTGTGGATCTGATTGGCAGTATGCCTGTCCACCCCCCCCCCCCCCCCCCCGCCCCTCTTCCGCTCCCATTCATAGGTTGGCTTTCAGTTTACCACACCTTGCCAGTGACAGTGGCAGACTGTCAAGTTTGTAGCACAAAGTCGGTGGTTAACACACAAACAAAGCCTACGTGCAGGCAGTGGGCCGACCTCGCTGAACAAGGGAGACGATCAAGAAGCTGCATTACCAGCGAGCACAGCCCATCCAACTGAACACTTTCTTTCGCCCGGGAGGAAGTAGTGACCTGATGTGATCTTTGAATTTCTGAACGAGTTCAGCAGTTTTTTCATCTGATCTAAGAGTTACAGAGGAAGGTGTTTTCACAGAAATTTCCTCTGTGTGTGTGTTTTTAGAGGTGTTTAATAAAGTTTTGAGGTGTTTGATAAAGTGTGGGTGGGTTTTTGTTTTTTTTTTTTTTTTTTTTTTTTTTTTTTTTTTTTTTTTGACTCGTGAGTTGAGTTCGACGTGGTGACAGCCCTAGTATGGCCCTTTGCGTTTGGCTGGGCTATGAGCCTTACCTTGACCTGCGCGATCGAACCGGACTCCGGTAAAGGTCAATAATGGGAAAACGGGATGATATACTGAATCCGTCCGCTCTACATCTTTGGTCTAATAGAGAACTTTGGACTAGCCGTCGGCTCAGTTCCAAGTCCGGGCTGTTCACTGAACACAACGCACCCAGGCCCGGGATAATGAAACTGAATATTTAAAGACAGCCACCGCTGGATTGTTCTCAGAATTCTTATTTGTCTGAAAATTGATTGCCCTTATTGTCTTCCATATGCCCATCAAGATATACGCTGGGGTGGTTTCACGCAGACAGATGAAAATGAACGGAATGACACTATTTCGGGGTGAGCGTAGTTTGCGCTCATGCAGGCTCACGGGTGAACTGTAAGACCTGAACAATTAACGTCAAGGTCGTACATTTCAAACATATCCAGTTTGTTTTCTCAAACCGTTATTCAATTTTTTGCCATGTCTCCAAACGCCTACATAGGCTGTATAACTTTTTGGTGCATATTCTAACCTGTGGAGCGTAGCCATGGCAGCTCAAATCAAGAAGTGAAAAAGAAGAAGAAAATGGTGGACTTCGAACTTTAAAAAATACCGTAAAACGAATGAAAACGACTATAATGGTACTCTGCTTTATTTCAGGCCTTTTTATGAGAGCACAGTTTTGTTTTACAGGGAAAGTAATGTCGCTGACAAAACCGAACGTTTTAATCTTTTTTTTTTTTTTTTTATTTAGAAAATGGATCAGCAGAAAACGGACATAAAAAACAACAGTTATCGGAAACGTTTTGGACTTTCAGACAACAGGTTACATAACTGGTTTCATTGGTGTATGTAGATAACAAAAAATAAGTGAGACAAAGCAGCACAAATCGAGAGGTCGTTATGTTGTTTCGAATGGTATGCCTTTCCTGGCTTCGTTCTTCCATTTCGGAAGACTTCTAAAACCGTTACGACGGGAGAGATGTGTCCTGCCTGGGGGTTTGTCTGTCAGTCTGTGCAGGGGACTGAGAATTTTGAAGATGCATCACCATACACGCATATTATGAACTTGTTTTTTCCCCTCGTTTCATAACAGTAGGTGCTAGGGGCGTTCTGAGGGCAGTCAGGCTCTCCACAGCCCTCTATTCAGTCATAGGAAGCAGTGCAGAAGAACTGTACCCAATCCAGGCCTTCACGATGCCCTTGGGCTTCTTCAGTGTCTGGGACATGTACCGTGGTCGATACCCCGTGGAACTAACTACCTTGGACAGAGAATCATAGCGACAGAAGTACGTGCCAGGTAAGGTATATAATGTTTCATCATAACAGGGAGAGACAACTGTCTCTCCGCGTTTAAGTTTAGTGACTGCCTGAAAACATCGCTTGTTCCGCGATCCTTGTGAGAGAATACGCGGAGAGTCTTCATGGTACGCTTGTTTTTGAACAGCTTAATGCATCGGCACATAGGTAATGACCATGAGTAGTCGTTCCGAGTTTGTTCAAGGGTACGAAAGTTAATGACAGCTTGTGTACAAGGGTTTTTTTTTACATTTCATTTCATTTATTTATTTATTTATCTATTTATTTATTTATTTTTTACATCGGTATCTTTTTAAAATCGGTGTTACAGACTCCGATAAAAGTTGACCAAATATGATGTATGCAATCAGTATTTCATACCCATACTTTGTTGTGCAACTTTATTACGTGGGGGGACTGGGGGGGGGGGGGGGGGGGGGGGGCGGAGGGGGGGGGGGCGGGGGGGGGGGGATGTGTGCATACGTGCGTTCATGCGTTTTCGTTTTCTGGAACAACGTTCTATGTTAGCAGGATACTACGCTAGAAGATGTAGGAAAGTATAACACGGAACAACTGTGACAGCATATTGTGATTCGTATTCCGAGTTAAAAAAAAAAAAATTGCCTCATTATGTCATCGCATCTGGAGGTTGGTAAGTTTTTTTTTTCCTCCATTCTTTTCCTTTTCTTTTCTTTATGTCTATCTATTTATTTATTGGTTTATTTATCTATTCATTTATCTATTCATTCATTCAGTTAGTTATACAGTTACTTACTTATCTATTCATTTATTTTTGGCGTTTGGCTTTTAACGGTATTATGATCTTAAACGACAACCCACAGTCATGTCGTCTGCTGAGATATGGCATATTATTCCTGTATACTGCGCAAGTGCATCAAAATGGCTACACCGTACCTGTTCACAGTTGCCAAGATTTTGTAGCAAGTACTTGGACACTTAGGTAGGACTGAGTACGAAATTGCAGGAAAGCAGAGTGGTAAAATGTGGAAAGAAGAAGAAGAAGAAAGAACATATTATGAAAAAGTAGGAAAAACAGGGAAAATTGGGCTGGAAAAGAAAGAAGATGTAAGGAAAAAGACGGAAAAAGAAAACAAGAAGGAAAAAGAAAACATGAAAAAGAGGGAAGGTGAAAACACTACGGAAAAAAAGTGGGGGAAAAAGTAGAATAGCCGAAGAATAAAAACTCGACGAAAATACAGAACACAGATAGAAGGAAAAAACACAGAACAAACAAACAAAACCCGGAGAAACTAGAGAAACACATTGGAAAGAGCAAGAAAATGAAGAGAAAAAAAATACTGTATAAAAAAAAAAAAAAAAAAAAAAAAACCTGTGAAACTGTAGAGCAAAACTGGAACATATGAAGAGAAGAAATTGATGCTGTTTGATGCACTTCAGTTAACTACGCATTGCTGAGAACCGAGATCGAAATGTCTGCTGGGAACTGTTCGTGGACAGAATATCAGAGACAGATGGAGCTGGGAATGAGGAGAAGGACACAACCGTGCTTGCACACCACACAGACTGCAGTGTTCCAGCGTACACGTCTTCATCGATTTCAACTCGGTTGAGACACAGGGATGCGTGATGCTAAGATGGCAACATGACAATTTATGCCATAATCGAATTCTTGGCTTTTGTGTACAACTGAAGTTGATAACAGGCGGCAACTGGAGCAAGAGCACACACATTACTGGACCACCAAACCGAAAGGAACAAACAAGTTACAACACAGACACAACGCGTTTCGATGTGTCGGCCTTCTCCAGGCAGTTCCAACAACATTGTTACACAGACGATCACATGTTTTTAACGTTGTTTGTCCTGCCTAGAGAAGACCGATACATCGAAGAGCGTTGCATCTGTCTTGTAACTTGATCGTTCCGATCGTTCAGCGGTCCAAGGAACACTACTTTTCTTTTCTACTTTTTTTTTCTTTTTCTTTTCAAGCCTTTGATCCTAACTTCTGATAAAAGCTATTAGGAACCATTGTTTGGTAACCAGTTTGGGACTCGCATTTTTGACAAAGGATTTTTTTTTTTTTTACTTTCTTATATTTTTTTTTTCCAGTTCTGCATCGTACATGTTTATCTTGGTGTTGGTTCTAAGTCAAATGTTAGTGAAGACCCATTCTAACGTCTGTGCTTACTTCTTCGAAGTGGTTGTGACTGATACGGGTGAAATGTAATCTACGATGCAAGTCAACTGATTTTCATTGAAAGAGAATTGGCAGTAGCAAAAATAGAACAAGATTCAAACATATAAACGTACTCCCAACACAGTGGCTAGAGGGGAGACAATGTCCAGTTAGTGGAAGAAAAAACACCTCGACAGTGCAGTAGTTATTTCCCTTATCAGACTTGATTTTTTTTTTTTCAATTATCATTCATAGCCGTTAGTAACGGCTATTCTTGTAAACGAAAACATCGGGCATCATCCGTGACCGATAATGAACATACCTACAAATTTTCAAAAAGATTGGCCCAGAAGTTTTGTCTGGAGCGAGTGGAACACACTTTGACCACGGACGGACACACAGACAGACAGACACACAGACAGCATTTCTTCGTTCCCATTGTAAAGTAGTACTCCCTGTTCTATAAGAACTGGGAGTACAAAAAGTGATATTTTTTGAATGACCTTGTCTAAAGTTCAAGGCCACGGTAAAAAAGCAATATATCAGCCAAGTTGGCAAACGTTTGTCTCAAGCTCACGACTGATTTCGAAGAGTTTGGCTCAATTACATGGATAGTTAACACTTATCTAAATAACTTTTCGACTTTGTTAAGATCTTGTTTTAAAAAAAAAAAAAAAAACAAACACCTTTTTTTTTCTGTCTCAGCTGGTGTGTATATACATGGATATGAAATGTGAATGTGAAAACGTTATCTCCATCAGTTATTTCTTATGTCTGTCTGTCTGTCTGCCTGCCTGCCTGTCAGTCTGTCTATCTATCTTTCTGTCTGTCTATCTATCTATCTATCTATCTATCTATCTATCTATCTATCTATTTATCTATCTGTGTGTGCATGTGTACACACACACACACACACACACACACACACACACACACACACACACAAGGGGAGTGTAGAGGAGGAGGGACAAAGGGGGGGGGGGGGGGGGGGGGGGGGGGGGGGGAGACAGGCAGACAGGCAGAGAAAGTCCTTAGATGACCCATGTCGGCGTCGCCACCTGAGTTAGATCAACATGGCGACACACACTCTTTGTCGCACTGACTGGTCTATTAAACGACACCCATCGCCGCGCGCTTTTCAATAGGAACGACAGTTCTCTAAGATCTCCGTCTCTCATCATCTGGAGGAGGCCAACAGGGGTGAGCAGGTACTGGGGTCCCTCATTATCATTTTATTCATGACCGTAATTCTCACATGGCGGGGGATTGAAATTGAGCGATCATCTTCAAACAGCCACTTTCTTTTACGTGTTAACTTCATCGAGATGGCGATGACTGGGGTGATAGCGATAGCGACCAGTCCGCTCATGTCGGCTCGGGTTACACGCGGAAAGGGTGAACGTGAGTGCATAATGGGGGGGGGGGGGGGGGGGGGGGGGGGGGGGGGGGGGGGGGGGGGGGGGGGGGGGGGGGAGGGGCGACACGCCGTATACATCAGCAGGACCAAAAAAGATTGAAGCGTGACAATGAACGAACGAACGAGCCGAAGTTTGACAGCTCGTGAGGCGGATCAAGGTCTCGTCCTATGGCGATTCATTACGTCCAAAAGTTTAAAACCGTCGCAATTAATCTTTTTTTTCTTTTGCATATAAACAGTAATCAATGTTTTCAAGCAAAAAATGGTTTTGCTGTCGTTGCTTCACAATTACAATTTTTCTGTTTTGTTTTTCCTTCTCAGCCTGGTGTTACGGTATTGCATTATCATAGAAAATAGTAATCACGATTCCTGAAAATATATCCTTATGATGAATGAAAGTAGGTCACCATTACTTTTGAGCATGCGCACTTGCAGTGTTGAAGATCCATCGCAGAGCAAGCTGTATTCCTTCCCTTTTAAAAAAAAAAAAAAAATAAAAAAAAAAAAAATTAAAAAAAAAAAAAAAAAAAAAAAAAAAAAAAAAAAAACTACGGGGTACCATAACCACTAACCCGAATTTTTAGGGACTGAACTCAAACGAACCTTTTCTCCTCGTAAATACTGAAACTTGAACTTGCATCACCGTCATGCATCCATTCACGCTCAGAGGAGTCCGAGTTTGCAACAAGTTGGAAGCTGTCAAAGGGAGCGCACTCACACGGCACGGTACGCAATACTGTCATTTGGTGCAAAAGGGCTCGAGGTAAAGTGTTCATTGATTAGGTATTTAGGTTTGTTAACTATAGACACTGACTGGCAGTTTTGTGGCTTGTGGGGGGAAAAAAAGCAATGAATTCTGCGAGACCGTTGGAGTTACTGAAATCTTGTTTCAAACAGTATACCTCCGTTGC
>JADBJO010001174.1:175000-180000 GCA_016801955.1 Conus betulinus
AACAGCATAGACATTGGCTTCAAGTGCCAGGGATCAGAAACTCAAAGGGAATCTTTTGTAGTGATATATTGTAATCGTGATTTTTCATGTATGATGAATGATAATGTCCTCCGATTGGTCCTTTGATTTAGACGCAACGCACACTTTCTTGTGAGAATGCGAAATGCGAAAAAGGGCGGCGCCTGCAAACCGGAAGAGCAGCGATCACATCTTTTCGTGTTTATTTTTAGCTTTCTCGGATGAAGCATCTGCATATCAGATGATTGACTCACTATCTGAAACAAATTTCTTGTCAGACTAATCTGAAGAATTAATGACATTTAACAAGGTGAAGGAAAACCATTTCACAACATCTCAAAGTTGCAGAAACGGAATTATATTCCAAACGTGGGTGAAAAAACTTAAACGTTTCATACTCCTAAAAAAACATCATGACCAAACGTTCGTGAGCAGATTTGGTAAACGATTTCTTGTTTTACGTCGTATCAGGTAATGTTGAAACATTGTCCCCTGACAATCCAAGAATTTACGACTGTGGGGTTTCACTCAGCATCCTGTGACTGCCTCGTTCTGACAGCCATCCTTCCGCTGCATCCATCCCAGCTTCCTGCCAGAGTCAAAATGAAGCTGGTCGCATGAACCTGGGTCTGATGAGAGGCACAGTGCCACAGCTGTCAGTCTCCGGATGTCTGGATTCGAAATCCGCGTAGAGGCCTGGATTATTCTCCGATGATACTCTTCTACTCTCACTCAGGATTTCTAACAGACCTTGGTCAGGTATTGCTCTGGATACTTCGGTAAAGGGCTATCATCAGAGATTCTCCCGAATACCCTAGTCATAGTCACTAGGAATTGTCCCTGGCTGCTCTAGGGCTAGAAACTGTCACTGGGTGTCCAGCGATCGACTTCTGTTTGGGTACCTAAATGACGGCCAGTGGGGGCTCTCTGCATACTCCATCGCGGAGCTTTTCTCTGGATACCTCAGCGATGGTATTCTTTCTCGATATCCCCAACAATGGTCATCAAGGACTATCTGGGTATCCCAGCAACACAATTCTCTCTGATTCTAACACTCTGACAGGATAACCCCCAAACAAAGGTTATCGAGGACTCTCTGAGTACTCAGTCAATGAGATTCTCTCTGAGTAACCCCGACAACGATCATCAGGGACTCTCTGGATATTCCAGCAACCGAATTATTTGTGGGCATCCACAACGATGATCATCAGGGATTCTTAGGATATACCACTGACGGAATTCTTTCCGGTACTACCCCTAACAACGATCATGAGGGATTCTTAGGTTATACCACTGACGGAATTCTTTAACAACCGAGGTACGTAGGGTATACCACCCCTTTCCGGTACAACCCCTAACAACGATCATGAGGGATTCTTAGGGTATACCACTGACGGAATTCTTTCCGGTAACAACCCCTAACAACGATCATCAGGGATTTCTTAGAATATACCACTGACGGAATTCTTTCCGGTACAACCCCTAACAACGATCATGAGGGATTCTTAGGATATACCACTGACGGGAATTCTTTCCGGTACTACCCCTAACAACGATCATGAGGGATTCTTAGGATATACCACTGACGGGAATTCTTTCCGGTACTACCCCTAACAACGATCATGAGGGATTCTTAGGATATACCACTGACGGGAATTCTTTCCGGTACTACCCCTAACAACGATCATGAGGGATTCGTAGGGATATACCGCTGACGGGAATTCTTTCCGGTACTACCCCTAACAACGATCATGAGGGATTCGTAGGGTATACCACTGACGGAATTCTTTCCGGTACTACCCCTAACAACGATCATCAGGGATTCTTAGGGATTCGTGAGGAATTCTTCCGTACTACCCCTACTGAACGAATTCAGGGATTCTTTCCGGAATTCTTTCCGGCACCCCTAACAACGATCATTCATCAGGGACCCTCACCCGGAATTCTCTCAGGGTAACCCCATCAACGGTGATCGGGGAGCTTTGCGCACCCCCTCAATGAGATTCCATCCGGGTACTTTCATCAACAGTCATGAGGGACCCCTGGGTACCACAGCAATGGTGCCCCCCCCCCCCCCCCCCCAACATCGGTCAAGAGGGGTGTCTGGGTACCCTAGCAAAGGGGCGCTCTCTGGGTACTGCCAACAACTCTCTCAGGACCGTGCAGCAATAGTTATGGAGGATTCTGGAATGATACCCCAATCTTCTGCCACTCTTGGCCAGAAAACTTCTCATGCAGTCCTCGGCTTCAAGTCTGTTCAGTTCATATGGTTTACAGTCCAGCCGACCTCGGAGTCCATTCTAGTGCTGAGAGTATGATTGTAAAGAGAAAAAAATGCACTAAAAACCATGGTAAAATACGTGGCTCATTATTAAATACGGACCCAAGAAGGTTTTTTTTTTTTTCAGTTTAGATAGAATGCAGGATACATTCGTTATATTCCTTACCTTTAGCTCTCAAAAAAAGCACTAAAACGCACCTTTTAAAACTGTACAATCACTAGATTTTTGTCTGGTTGCAGGTCTACCATATATTTCGTTTGGTTCTGTGCTTTTTGATGCGCAAGACGGTGTGTTCAGCTCTGGGGAGAGAGGTGGTAGGTGCCAGTGAATGATCATAGAGTGACGGTAGAGCAGTTGTCAGATGGAACATGTTAAGTGAACTGACTTTCGAATTGATGGGTAGAACTTCTTCATGCCTGTATTTCTTGTGCGTAGACGATAATGGCATTCTGGACTGGAATGAAATTATGTACCTTACACTCGCGTTTTTTTTCCTTTGTTTAAAAAAATCATTGGATTTTTTTTTCCTCTTCTGTAAAATTTTCATGTATTTGCCAAGGAGCTTCTTTATTACTGGGGATGTTATGCTATATAAGACCTTAAAATGATGATGATGATGATCGTTTGATGATGATGGATGATGACGGACGACAACTACGTCGATAATGATGATGATGATGATGATGATAATGAATGCGACGACGACGACGACGACGACGACGCGAGACGACGACGACGACGACGATGATGATGATGATGATGATGATGATGACAAATGTGATGATGACAATGATGATGATGATGGATAAATGACGACCGACGATAATTGATGATGATGTATGTATGATGACGATGACGACGACTGATGATGATGGATGAGCGGGTGAGAACTAGGCATGGCCATCGTGTCACTTCACTTTCAAAACAAAAACCTCTCGCCTGTATTGTGGGACAGACTTTGTTGCTCGTTTGGAAGAGAAGAAGAAGAGAGTGAGGAGGAGGAGGAGGAGGATAGAGAATCATCTCCTGGCCCTCCCTTTGTCTCTCTCCCTCCCTCCCTCTCTCTCCTCTCTACTCTCTCTCTCTCTCTTCTCTAGACGCGCGCGCGTGTGTGCCAGAGAGAGAGAATAGGGGAGAGGTGAAGATCTAGAGAGTTGCAGAGAGGAGAGAGAGAGAGAGAGAGAGAGAGCAGATAACCCTATAGAATAAGAGAGAGAGAGAGCTAGATAGAGAGCACGGATAGGACAGAACTAGATATAGAGACAGAACAGACAGACAGACAGACAGAACGAGAAAAAGATAGGTGATGGAAGGAGTAGAGAAGATTAACAAGGGACCTACGAAATTGTCCTGGAAAGGAATATCAGTAATCCTATAGCTCGCGCACCCCGCCCGCGCCCCTAACATCATGCCTCGCCTCAGAAAACACACAGTGAGAAGAAGGACATATCTCTTTCAGGTCTGTTTGGGATATTTTGATGAGGACAATGGATTGACAGAGAGCTGAATTACACTCTACAGTAAAAACCACACTTTAAAGGATGTCCCCCCCTGTTCGGATGTAAGTAAGGTACAGCCATGTGGAATTTTTCCTTTTACGGAATGTGTGATGGTGTTTTTGTGTGTGTGTGTTGTGCGTGTTACGCATTGCGTGGGCTCGCGTGCGAGCGAGGGAGTGTAAGCTGAAAGAGAGAGATAGAGAGTGAGAAGAGAGCGAGAGAGGGGAATAAAGAATGGGGGGGTGTCGAGCGGGTGTTGGGGGTAGGGGGGGGGGGTGGGGGGGGGGGGGTGGGTGGGGGGGGTGGGGAGGGGGGGGGGGTGTGGGGTGGGGGGGGGGGGGGGGAGGGTGGGGTGGCGGGGAGTGGGGTGGGTGTGTTGGGGGGGGGGGGGGGGGTGAGCGGGTGGGTTGGGGGGGGGTGGGGGTGGTGGGGGGGGGGGGTGGGTGTGGGGGCGGGGGGGGGGACGGGGGGGAGGAGGCAGAGGAAAAGGAATGTGTGAAATAAAAGACGAAAATGAGTGGGGGGGTGGGGGTTGCGGGGGGCGCTGGGGAGGGGTGGGGGGGGGGGTTGAGGGTTGGGGGTGGGGGAGGATGAAGATAGGATTGAAACAGTATGGGAAGTAAAAGGACAAAATGGAGCTCGAACACACAACCCACGAACCGCCCCCCCCCTCCCCCCCCACCACCCTCCCAGCCCCCCCCCACCCCCCCGCGGTCGCCCCCCCCCCAACCCCCCAAACCCCCCGCCCCCCCCGGGGGGGGGGTGGGGGGGGGGGTGTGGGGGGGGGGGGGGGGGGGGGGGGAGGGGGGCCCCCCCCCCCCCCCCCACACACAGGGGCGGGCACACACAAACACACTCGGCACCGCGCGCGCGCCTCCCACACACACACCATACACAGGACTGGTCGGCGCGCGCCGTGCACGCACCGCACACACACACACACCCTGCACCACACACACTGAGGATAGAGGAGAGAGAGAGGAGGCAGAGAGAGCGGAGAGATAGAGTTGGACGGTCTTGAAAGGAAAGGAACTAAAAAGAAAGGAAGAAGGAGATGGAAAAAAAAACACACATGAACCATAAATAAACCTTGAATGGAAGCCAAACATTGCGGTGGCTTCGGATCCAACGTAGCAACTCTGACCCCGGTGGCGCTTGGGCATAAATTTCACAGCGACAATAGCGCCAGATGACAGTAGAT
>JADBJO010001174.1:185000-195000 GCA_016801955.1 Conus betulinus
CAAACAAACAAACAAACGAAAAAAAAAAAACGCAACTCTAAATTGTCTTGTGATCTTCATCCTCTATGGGGGATACTAGGTCAGTGTAGTGAAGGAAGTCATGCGAAAGAAGCATTATTCTTCCTTTAAGAACAAGAAGAATGAGAAAATAAGTGTTTCCTAGTTCTTCGTTTCACTGTCCTAATTGTTGTTTGTTTTTTTTGCCTGAAGAAGACTGTTTTTGCCTGAAGAAGACCCAAGAGGTCGAAATGCATTGTGTTTTGCCCTGTGATCTGTTTGTCTGTGTCTTCTTTTGTCTGACCCCTTTTCTTTCTCAGTTTTTCTTTAAGAACAAGTAACCCACCACCACCACCCCCACCCCCACCTCTTCATTCCCTCCCCAACGTTGGTTCTGACCGGCAATACTCATGATTCTTGTGGTTTCTGTCATGTTTTTTTTTTTATTTTACTGTTTTGTGTTTATTCAGAGCTGTTTTCTTTTTTTATACACTTTTGCATCTAAAATATATTTAGATGCACGTCCTTAATCTAATGCTTTGTACTGTGTGTGTGTGTAAGTGTGTGTGTGTGTGTGTGTGTGTGTGTGTGTGTGTATGTGTGTGTGTGTGTGTGTGTGTGTGTGTGTGTGTGTGTGTGTGTGTGTGTGTGTATGCCTTCCTTTCGCTGACATTATTAGTTATATATTTTTCATGTAGTAATATTCATGTCTACATGACATTAATATATATGTAAAGACGTATATTTGTATCTGTCTATCTTCAATTTGTCTTTTCGTAATTTTGATTACAATGATAATGATTAAAAAAACCTTTGAAGCAACAATGACAACGCACGCACGCAAGCATGCACACACGCACGCACACACTTTGTAAATCAACAATTTTTATTAATGAAGATAAAACACACCAAGATCTTCGTGAATTAACAATTGGTTAATGCATCTCAAACACCACAGCCTCTGAGTAACTTCACTATGAGTCTAGAAATCACAATGCATGGCCCTTTTTGTAAACTAACAGTTTGCTCAACGACGTAAGCTTCTGATTAATAACGATCTGTTGTAAACTAACAGTTGCTCAACGACGTAAGCTTCTGATTTAATAACGATCTGTTGTAAACTAACAGTTTGCTCAACGGCGTAAGCTGCTGATTTAAGAACGATCTGTTCTAAACTAACAGTTTCCTCAACGACGTAAGCTTCTGATTTAATAACGATCTGTAGTAAACTGACAGTTTGCTGAATGACGATCAAACGCAAAATCTCTGTAAGTCAACAATTTGATAAATAAATATAAAAGACGAAACTTCAAAAAAGGATGTAAATCATACACCGTTTAATGATGGTAAAACATCAAACGCTCTTTGTAAATCTTCGAGATTAACGACTTGTTTAGTAGAGGTAAAGCATCCAAGTCTGTTTGTGATCAACAATCTCATTTGATGAAGGTAGGACATTTTATTCTCCTGAAAGAGACTTCCTGAAAGACACGTACTTCCATGAAAACAGAGTTGTACCCAAACTCATTTATTCCGAAACAACAACACTCTGGAACAACTCCCACCCCCACCTCCCTCTCCCCGACAATATGAAGTCCATAAAAGTCTTTCAGGAAATTCAAACATTTGTTTCACGGTATGAGCTAGTTACACCCAATTATTACCATTATTGGTTTATTGTTCCTAGCCATTGTAGATTCTGCCTTGAAATGAGTGACGTAATGTTAAGTCTGTTCACTGTCATACAAAAGCAGATGCAGTTTGTTCTCGCAGTGCCGATTCAGAAATGGTAAAAACATTTCTTTCCACATCGTTGTAAACATAGTATTCAAGGAGACACTACTTCCATTCTTCCACACAATTTACTTGAAGTGGATTCTCTTTTTTTTTTTTTCACGGCAAACTTACCTTGAAACACCGAGACAATGACACAATTTTCAACACTTCCATCACTTAAACAAACAAGAATATTCAAACCTCCATCGCTAGATCGAACAATCAAATCGTTTTTCAATCACATTCAAACAAAATTGGAGCTGTCATTAACCTTCTGTGGAACTGGCCTGAAAGAGTAGGAAAATATCACAGTTGGAGCATCTCTCTCTCTCTCTCTCTCTCTCTCTCTCTCTCTCTCTCTCTCTCCTCTCTCTCTCTCTCTCTCTCTCTCAAATGAGATCGATGTCCCGAGTGACATCTTCCCACGCTTTTTGTTACCTGAAATATTTTCCTTTTGAATCTTTTTGCTATGATTCTTTACATTTGTCGTGTATGTGTGCGTACACACACACACACACACACACACACACACACACACACACACACACACACATACACACACACACACACACACACACACACACACATACACACACACCTGTATATACGTTGAACAATTTAGTAGCGGGGGGAAACAAGTACCAGCTAACAATTCCTGCATCATTACATTAATAACTTGGCAAAAATTCAAGGGGGAGGGAAAGCGGGGGGGTGGAAGGGGAGGGGGGGTGGGGTTAAAGGAGGACAGGGAGGAAAGAGAAGATGAGAATGAACAAAATTTACATATATAATTTTTTTTTTTTTGTACCTTTAAGCAGTCCGTTGCCATCGCCTTTATAACATTTACAATTGAAATACTTCGATCACACGATCAGCATATACTGATGGGTGTTCAGATCTTGCCTTTTTTCCGTGATGTTGTCGTATTCAGTTGGAAATAACTAGTTATACATCTAACAACAACAACAACAACAATGACAACACACACACACACACACACACACACACACACACACACACACACACTCACACACATTAGAAAACAGGAAACCCCGGACTCTTGCTTTGAGTCTTGCACGGAGCGAAGCCTTCCACCCTCTTGCCACCCCCATCTCTCCCCCCCTCCCCCCCCGCCATCCCCCCCCCCCCCCCCCCCCCCCCCCCCCCCCCCCCCCCCCCCCCATTCCATTGTCTTCCTCTTTCTTCTGTCGATACCCCATTCGTCCATCTCCTGAAAGTTTAACTCTTTGAGTCTTTCGGACATTGCCATCAATCGTGGGTCATGTAAAACATGCAATTAGCGCACACGTAAAAGATCCCACAGCAAGACAGCATGGCAAGTGGGGCGTTGTGCTAGGAGGTTTCTGTAGAAAATTCCCTTTAAGGCAGCCATTGATAAGACAACAACAATAACGAAGATCCAGAGATCTGTTTCTCCCCTAACTCCTCCCATGGATGCAAATGAAAACAAAACAAAACAAAACAAAACATTAAACAATAAAACCCGCACAGATACACACTACCTGTTTACAGTTACCATACCGGCATTTGCTATAACCACAAAGACTATAACCGAGACTGAACCGCGAAATTAACAAGGTTGAAGACCTTCACACAACATCATAAAAGTACCCAGATTTCATAACGTCTTTTTAAGACCAGAAAAAAAAATAATGTGAAAAAAAAAAATTACAAACTGGTTTGACAACCTGCTTCCCCCTCCCCTGCCCCTCCTACACACACACAGACACACACACACACACACACACATACAGACACACACACACACACACAGACACACACACACACGGGGAAGAAATGGCGCCATGCTGTGGAGACGTATTTCACCGATCAGCAGGAGCAGCACGACGTTTGCATGGAGAAATCCGTCGTGACGATGAGATTACACAACGCAACGCAACACCACGCCACGCGACGCCACGCCACGCCACGCGAAGTGACGCGCCACGCAACTCCAAACGACACAAGACAGTACAACTATACCACACAATATTATAAAAGACTGAACAGTCATTGCTTGAAGGTTGAGGAAGGACTACAAACAACAAACCTCCTATCCCCGCGCTATTGCCCTTCCTATGAATTGCAATATATAGATTCGCTAGGAAAAAAAAAAAATAAAATAAAATAAAACAGACACACATGCACGCGCGCGCGCGCGCACACACACACACACGCACGTACACAGCACAGAGGGTGGCTTTTATGAAGGGTTTAAGGCCACGTCTATATAGTTCAGGATAGTTGAGGATTGGAGCAGAGAAAAGTAGGATGGATAGTTGGGGTTGGGCAGGCCTGTCTTCTGCATAACTCTCAATAAGTGCACAGAGCGACCTATTCTGCCAAAGTTTAGTGTCGGTTCAACCTTTCCTTGATTGATGAGCCAACTTCAATGTAGATTTTCCGAATGTGCGTCATCAACAAACTTTGACGTAATACATGACGTCCCTTTTTTTTGACGTAACACATATGTTGACTTATTTCATTTCACGCACCAACGTCCCGTGATTAGCGCCCACTCTGTATCCTTGTGACAAAAATGCTTCCATTTTTGTCGAGATCAGTTTCTGTTGAAATAAGTGGAACCGATTCATGTGCTCCCTTCTTGTGGCTTCATTTCCTCGATTCACGCCTAAACAAACTGGCTGACAGCTATTCAGCTACATTCGGGAAGCTATATGCATATAAGGGCTGTAGTATTTCTATATTTAGTAGTGTTATTATTTAGGTATCCGCACAGTTTTGTTATCAGTAATACCTGCACTGTGGGTGGAATTGCATGTAATAGGCTGATGATGTTGATAGATCGTAACTTCATATTTGCTTCTGGGCGTGCATTCGGTATGTATTTAACATATATACTGTCAGTGTATGAAATGATAAATGTCAACTGATCATAATTTATACGAAAATGGCAATTGTGTACAATCGAAGATATTACTGAAAACGTAAGTCGCGAGACTGGACATAATTCAGAATGTTAGTTGCAGTCGGTACAATTTTATTACATTTTTAGGTACAAAATAGCTGGACAGTCTGATTTTGGTAGTTTCTAGAGCTCTGGTAGGAATTCCGGAGGGAAACATCAACGTACAGTTTAACATGAAAGTACACTTAAACATACGTTTACATACACACACACACACACGCGCGCGCGCGCGCACACACACACACACACACACACACACACACACACACACACACACACACACACTCGCAGCACGCACACAGAGTTAACTGGTTATTACACAGACTCATTTTGCTTACACACGTGAGTCAGAGAAAGAAACATGTGGAGAAAACTAGACCTGCAGTGTGTACGCATACGGGGTAATCACAACAGATAGATCCGTTACAATTTCAGCACAAAATCCACTACAAGTACAATACATGTTGAACTACAGATCAGATGTACTACCCCCTACAGGAGTTACACCCAAACCACTACAAACACTACACACAATATCCTGCACATGCAATACACAAGCTGTAGTGTATATGACACATAGCCTACTCAGCTACAGTTCCGAGACGCAATGTCATTCAGATGTGACATACAATCCCTGACAGATACAGTAAACAATCCGGTAGAGGTAAGAGACATAATCACTAAGATACGACACAAAGGACAAAGGACACATCATTCACCACCGACACGAGACAGAATCCATTATTGACTACAGACAACCCATGACAGATCTGATAATACACTGTTTTGGTTTCATTCATTCCTGGTAAACACAAAGCAAGTAAAAACATTACAGATGAGAGTGAGTTCTCAAGTTTTCTCTTGTAGGAGCGAATGCTTCAGTTTTTCTCTCGTAAAATATAACTCTGCCAGAAAATCAGCAAAGGCAAGAAGTTTTGTAGAACACCGGAGTCCCCAAAGAGTGTTTTCATGCCAAAACAGACGGGCCACGCAGCGCGGTGCCTTCTAACCTTCTCGTTTGACATACCTTTTGCAGGAAACAGGTTTCCAAGTTATATATCCCACAGAGCCAGACATTGGCCGAATACGTTTCTCGGATTTGACATCATGAGGCGACTGCGGCGGTTGTAAACATGCAACTACACCTCGCTTGCGAACTAAACAACGGGCGAAACTGGACAGACCTGTCTATAGATTTTAACTTGAGACGGAATGGATACACCAAGGCCTCTTTAAGTGCCTGAAAAGGAATTGGGGACCGAAAGAACATTGGGATCCCACTGACAAAACAGTTCGTACCCTTTGCTGAGCACTCCGAAGCTTAACGCTTGCTTGTATACACAGAGCTTCTTCAACCATCAACGATACAGCATTCGAATAAGGTACAGCAGCTGACGACAGCATCTTCGTATGCTGATACTCCCCACAATGCAGCGTAATAAGATAGGCAAGAATGGTATTGATGAGGAAAATGACAAGAAGCACCACGATTATATGGCACAAGATAAATGGCCAAAACAACAGTTTTCTCTCTCGCAGGCACAGTCGCTTGCGGACATCCTCTTCAGTTCTCCGGGTTCTAGGACACATCCGACAGTTGTAGCTCCATTACAGTCCAGGTAACCAGAAGGGCTGTTTGAAGGCTGTCGTCATGGTAACAGGAAACGTGGCTCCTGTCAGGGTATCTCCACTGCACCCCTGTTCTTCCATGGATGTTCCTTCACACATTTTATGTAACAAAGCGTAAGACTTTTAATCTCAGCGAATCCTTCAGACGATAACACAGATATTGCTGAGCTCGAATGCCATTTTGCTAATTTAGTGTATCTTATATATAAATATATATGCTTTTTTTTTTTGCATTCAGATTATTCGTTTTAAAAAATAAACATGCAGGAAACCGTTCAAAAGCATTGAAATGCATCACAAATACATGAAAAGCGATATTAATAGACAGCGATGCAAAATGGACAGCATGAGTCCCTTTCAGTTGCAGAACACTCCCCAGCTAAACGCCAGATCACAACATGGAAACTAGCATGCTATGAACTGTAGCGAGACAAAAGTGTTAAAAAATCATTTTTTTTTAGAACGAAGATCAGTGGGCGGGACACATGTGTGTAAAAACCACGAGAAGACTGTAAAATGAGATTAAAAAGAATTCAAATGTGGTGGGAAAAAGAGTGTCAGAAAAGTGGAAATTATTGGTACAGAATTTCCAAATGGCAGAAGTAGGAGTTACACTGAGATATCCCCCATACCTTAGGGGAGGGGCGGAAAACAACAGACAAAGGTTTTCTGAAAGGACAGACAAATGGGACACAGAAACAGAAAAGCAATGTACGAGAGAGAGAGAGAGAGAGAGAGAGAGAGAGAGAGAGAGAGAGAGAGAGAGAGAGAGCGCATACATCCACCCTACCGTAAATCTATTCTCTGAGGTCGATGAAGAAAAATGTGAGTGGCACTAACACCACCAAAACATCATCATCAAGACATGGAAAAAAAGAAAGCACTCCAAGGATGCACGCCAACAGAATAAAAGAATCCCTCCGAGTCCTGGGAAACTCCTCCACCAAGATGGATGCCGTCTTTGACAATGAGACGGAGCTTCAGGATGACTGTCACCAAGTGTCCTCCTACTGCATGACGTCACTCGGGGTACCTGTTACATGAGGTCGTTGTCCCCGACACGATGGGCCACGCTTCCGTCTCCGATCAGGTTGGACAGGCTCTGCACGCGACTTCGGAACTCGGATACGTCCAAAGAGCTCCCCTGGGGAAGACATGATAAGGGAGGAAACACACACACACACACACACACACACACACACACACACACACACACACACACACACGCACGCACGCAATCGTATGCACGCACGCACACACAGACATTCGCACACACTTGCACGTAAGGACCGAGATCAACACACACACACACACACACACACACACACACACACACACACACACACGAAGAGAGATCAAAATGAGCAGCAGCATGCATTTTTATCTTCCAAACACGGCAGCGCTAAACTTGCAACTCAACCTATAACGAAACCTTCCTGGTTCCCTGTCATGTGCAGAATTAAATACAAAAACTGCCTGCAGTTTTTTCAGCTCCATAAGTAGCTCTGCAACTGCATGTTTGTCTGATTGGTTTCTTTCTACCCCCACCTTCTCCCTTCTGGCTCTTCAGAGGGAATGCTTCTGTCCACCAATGAATTTTTTGTTTTTTTTTTTTGTTGTGGATGGGGGGTAAAAATGTCTGCACTTGTTTCAAACAGATTTCCTCTCTCGCCCTTTAAAACAACACTTACCTTGTTTGTTTTGACAATTGTGTCATTTCAACGGTAAAGAAGCTAAGAAACTAGACTGCTTAAACTTTGTTTCGGACTTTTTATCTACAAATATTGATGTGTATGCCCCAGTTCTGTGAATTGTCCATTTTTTTTTTCCTCACTACCTTGTGACTGTCGCAGAGCTTGTGCCATACAAACATCTTCGCTCTCCGCTCTGCCACTAACACGGTATCATTTTGATTGCCTTTCAGCCGGTGAGTACAGACGGTTTCTTCCTACGAAAGGAGGAAAGAATGGAACGGAATCACTAGTCCGACATACGTGGAAATGTTTATACATAAAAGAACTAAGCAGAATTTGAGTTTAAAAAAAAAAAAAATGGCTACTTTACCATCGTGCCCAAGGCACATTGTCAGATTAATTCATAAATAAGGCTGATGCTTGGGAGACTAAATTTTCTTATGGCATTACTTGTGTCTGCAGAGAAAACATTTCTGTACATAATCTTTGTTTGAATGCTCAGTGTTAACTTCGTTCTATCAGGAGAAAGGTATTGAGATGACTAGCTTTGATAATGTCAGTGCTGTCTTATATGGTTCATATCTTGCTGAAATTGCCATGGTTATTTTGCAGTCACATGTTGCAACTTTTTTTTTTTTTTTTTAATAAAGATCAACAATTTTGTGTACCACTAGGGTATTTCACTTATGTAAATATACATACATATCAGATGTGGGTTTGAAAGTACTAACATATGGATGATAAATGTGATTTTTTTAATTATCATTTTTCAATTTATTTTTTTACTTTTTTTTTTTTTAAGTGTCTAATATCATCTCTGGCGATGAAAAGACATCAAATAAACCACTGAACTAAACTGAAGATCTAAGGAAGAATATCAATCAGTCTCTCTTGTAATTCAGCTTCTTTGCGCATGAAAAAAACCCGCTTTATCTGCGAAGTTCGAAAGCAAATCGTGTCTAAGCATGTTCAGTTATTATTCTCCCCATACAGCGCCCCCTTCACACCCCTCCCTCCCGCCATTCCCCCAATCAGAAATAGTAACGCAGTCTGGTTGGTAGGGAGAACCGTCACTATTTTCATTCTCCAGTCGCATGGGTTTTCTCTGCCTCTTGTGAATTCTCTCCCTTTACGTGTTGGAACCTCTTCCTCCGTTGCATCAGTCAAATCCGAGCCTATGGTTCATCTGTTGCAACACTCAAAGCTCACCTGTTGTGACCGAACTACAGTCAATGTTTACACTCCCCCATCTCACCTGCCTTTGCAGTAACAAAACTGACTGCAGAATAATCTTGGTTCCAGTCGTATCTATACATGTATGTTTGCATGTATGTGCGTTTCTTTTAATAAATCGAACAATCAATTGACCAATCAATCGGTCAATTTATCTGTCCATCAATCAATCAAACAATCAATTAATTAACTAATGCATATTGATTGTAAATGCGCGTGTGTACTATATGGAAGCTATGAATGTCGATATTGCATGTACGCGGGTATGTCTGTATAATGGTGTGTCGTCCTGTAATGTGAATTTGAATCCTTGAAAAAGAAGTGTGTATATGCGTTGTATATGAGTGCGTGTGTGCACCGCGAGCTTAAGTCCAGGCACTTTATAAACGAATATCATCATCATCATCATCATCATCATCATCATCATCCTCCTCCTCTTCTTCTTCTTCATTGTTATCATCATTACTGTTTTCATTTTTACTGTAATGATAATAACCATAATCATAACAACAATAATAATGACAATAATAATGATAACAACAATAATGATAATTATCATTAAAGAAACAGAAATCAACTCTTTTCTGCTTTCTTTTTGCATTTTGTATCTTGTGTGTTACTCACCAGTTTGAATTCTATTCACTACCTTCTTCAAGGAGATCATATTTTCACTTATGTTCGCTGGTTTGCGTGTCTGTCAACAAAAATGCGGGCCCACATA
>JADBJO010001174.1:205000-222500 GCA_016801955.1 Conus betulinus
TGGGTTGGACTTTCTGTGTTGGGGATGAGTGTTGCAGAGCAAAGCAGCCAGCCATATCTGGTGCAGTGACGGGGTTGGACTTTCTGTGTTGGGGATGAGTGTTGCAGAGCAAAGCAGCCATCCATAGCCCGGTGCAGTGACGGGGTTGGAGATGGGGATGAGGGGTAAAGGCAGGGGTGGGTGGTGAGACGAGATGGAAGCAGGGGCTTGGAGGATGAGAAGATGGGAGAGAAAGGAACTGGAGGACGGACAAGACAGAATTGGAGGACGACAGGAGAGAATTGGAGGACGACAGGAGAGAATTGGAGGACAGACAGGAGAGAATTGGAGGACGGACAAGACAGAATTGGAGGACGACAGGAGAGAATTGGAGGACGACAGGAGAGAATTGGAGGACAGACAGGAGAGAATTGGAGGACAGACAGAACTGGAGGACGGACAGGACAGAACTGGAGGACGGACAGAAGAGCAGAGGATGTGCAGATGACGGGACAGTGCGGTAGTCCAGAACGAACTCTTTCTGAAAGCCAAAGGTGAAGCGTGATAGATCCACGTTACTAGATCCACGCGCTGGTTTGAACACAGAACCCCAATCCACCACCCACCTGTGTCCACGAGGGGGGTGGGGGGTGGGGGTGGTGGTGGTGGTGGAGGGGGGGGGGGGGGGTACCCGCTCCGCATGATACGCAGGTCATATCAAAGCAGCGGAGGATGAGAGTTGGGGGGGGGGGGGGGGGGGGATGGGGGAGTATCGGCCTCATGTCGGCTGAGGCTCAGAGAAGCTGGCATCTCTAAAACCTCTGGGTGCCATGGATCACTGGATCACCGGCCCTCGTCCTGACCCCTGTCCAGCAACCCTGTCGGTCACCTGTCCACTCCACACCCCCGTCAGACAGTCCCCTGGTCGTCAGCTTGCTTCTGAATGTGTCTGCCGAACCAGGTTTAGCAGGGTGAGAAGTGCAGAGCAGGGCAGTGAGAGAGAGCACTGTGGACACTACGCATCAGCAGCTGTTTCCTGTTATACTGATATTCTGGTTCTGCGTATAGTGGTCCGGGTGAAAACGGATTCATCCTGCAGCCAGTGGTCAATGGATTTAAATGACGGTAATGAAGGACAACATACATGCGTGTGTGTATGTATTGTGTGTGTATGTATTGTGTGTGTGTGTGTGTGTGTGTGTGTGTGTGTGTGTGTGTGTGTGTGTGTGTGTGTGTGTGTGTACGCGCGCGCTCTCGCGTGCATGCGTAAGGAATGTTACATACAAGCAATCAAACGTACGTGATGTGGGCGGAGAAAAAAAACAAAACAAAACAAAGAAGTCCGCAATTAAAAAGAGAAGAAAAACAACAGCAGCAACAAGGAAATGAAAACAAGTCAAAAAAAAAAAAAAAAAAAAAAAAAGTTACACACACACACACACACACACACACACACACACACACACACACACACACACGCACGCACGCACACACACACACACACACACACACACACACACACACACACACACACACACACACACACACAAATCCTACAGACAATCTCACGAACGTCATGGGGGGTACTGGTGAATACTCACAAAGCCATAGAGCGTGTGGAGGACGCACCCCGTTATCCTCTCACTGACCTGTGCGGGACAAAACAGTGAGAACTGAGAAACTTGACAACAACCACCACAACAACAATAAACTCGACCGTCCTAAGAAACGATGTACACCCTGCGCGCTTTGGGCCCTTCCCTGCACCGGGTGAGATTCATAGGCTGGGGTACTGCCTCATTTTGAAGGAGCAAGTCTACAAAGATGATATCGGGGTGCTGACTGCACTCGAATGATTCAACATTATTATCATGTACATGTCAGTTTGGTCCAGAAGAAAATAAATGTTACGTTGAAACAGTGGGCAAATATCACGATATGTACATAATGTATGATATACGTAGATAATTTACAACACGCAAGCTATGCATTAAGTAGGAAAGATGATTGTTTATGATATATCTTTACTTAATTCTAAATTATGATGGTGTTAGAAAGATAATTGTTTATAAACGATCCTCATTTAATTCAAAATTATCATGGTATAAGTAAAAACAAATGTTTGTAAATGATCTTTATTTAATTCAACATTATCACGGTCTTTCAAAGATGATATTAACTTAGTGTTGACAATGGGCACTTCCATAGACGTCCGTTTCAACTTGATGTGTGCGATAAGGGACGGATTGAACCAACAACTTATCGTGTCCATAATACCGGTAAGCCTACGACTGAATGGCCGAGAGCGTCATTTTGAACCGTCCGTCCTCCAAACGTCGCAGGCAGAGTATTGAAACATGAAACCTCCACCGTTTGGTCGCCGGACTGCCATTTCTCACGGAGAGAGAGAGAGAGAGAGAGAGATGTACGCTTAGTGGAGGCATCTGCTTTCATCCTTAATTCTAAACAGTTTTAAATGTAGGACACCCCAAAGCTCAGCGTATACGGGGAGTGGTCTTCATTGGGCGTAATGGGCACGCAGTGATGGTTTCACTTTGAGGGCTGTCCCTGCATGCGGATTGTAAGCCGCCGTTTTGTTGTCAGTCCACCGTGTCGTCACCGCGAACAAAATGGCGGTCCGGGTCAATCGCCGTGTTGTACCCGGTGCTCGCCGGTCTCCGCTGTCCGCTAGCGGCTCGGAGCCTTCTTCTTCCTGATGACAGCTCTGATGACCTACTTTGCAGAGATTGGGGAAAGACAGGCTGTGCGAATGCAAAAGCCACAACAAAATGTCTAAAGAACTTTGCCGTGATTATGATGCCATGTAGAATGTACGCTAGGACACATATGCAATTTTTGTTGAAAGAAATGTTTTAAGGCACAGTACAGGCATCCATATCTAACTGGGCACGACACAGACATTTACGTCTGACTGGATTGTTATAGATGCATTGCCTTACATTTCATCGTTTGATTTCTATTTGAATGAATGCATACTGGTGTTTTTTCTTCTGTGAGAAATAAAAGAATATTCGCTAGAAAAACTGGGAGAACCAGCTATACGATGACTGGGTTTTAATATGAAGACGGGGACGGAAACCAGGATCATATGATGCATATGGATTCAGAAGCTGCGAGCTCCATCGCACGTAACGTGGGAGGCCAGAAATGTTTCACAATGATTCGTTTTTTTTTTTTTTTTTTTTTTTTTTTTTTTTTTTTTTTTTAGTTTTCGTGACTACCACAGTTCAATCTGCGGGTCCAAACCACAACTTGAGGCGGTGTGTTTTACATGTTTTATTTACAAATGCCTAACATCTTAACTTCACACAGAAAAACTTTGTTACACAACTGTTCAATAAATTGACAATATTACTGCTTTAATAAAAAGAAATTTCGCTGCTGAAACTGTAAGCTTGAACTGTAAGACAGGACGTAAATATGGATCGATGGGACAGACTCTATCATGATCCGATAAGTGATAAATTCCATTTTGTGTTTTGACTGCTCAATACATCTAAATAGCTTAACGTTATCAGTCGCTAGAAAAAAAAAAAAAAAAAAAAAATATGCGAAAGACGTTCATTTTGAATTTTGTAATTTGCTAAACAGCTCCTTGAGGATAGTTTTGCTAAATTTGTCTGATTCAATCACACACTGTCTTTTAAAAACATGTCTTTGAACTTTTTTTTTCTGAACTGGAAGTGGTGTGACCGTTCATGTTCTTTAAAGTTCATGGCAATAACGGTTCGACCATGATGATGATCGTCCATGCCCCTACAATGTGGAGGAAGGCAAGAAGCACTCTTCACACGGGAGACTCATCAGGACATGGTCACAACAGCTTCCCGACCCCAAAGGTTCCAATGGATCGTGCAGCGGGGGCTTAAAGGGTGACACGATCCACACGTGATCTGTACGAAGTGTCTTTCCAAGTGTTCGATTCATGTCACGGCGCCTTTCGCCGCCATTAGAACCATGTGTAACGCCGTAAGTTGTGTTCATCATCGTCTCATCATTACCGTCGTCATCATCATCATCATCATCATCATCATCATCATCATCATCGTCGTCGTCGTCGTCTCGCCGTCGTCGTTATCATCATCATCATCATCATCATCATCATCATCATCATCATCATCATCGTCGTCGTCGTCGTCGTCGTCGTCATCATCATCACCGTCATCATCATCGCCGTCGTCGCTGTCATCATGATCATCATCATCATCATCATGATCATCATGATGATCATGATCATCATCATCATCACCGTCATCATTATCGTCGTCGTTGTCATCATCACCATCATCATCATCATCATCATCATCATCATCAGAGCCACTATCGTCAATTCTTCCTGCCAGTTTTCGTGCATATAACGGTTTAGTCTTTAGAAGCCCATGTTTGTAGAGGCGAGACTGTTTTGGTACAGAACTGCAACATGTAGGATTTAATTTCTCATAACTTTTGTTATAATAAAAATTGTACTATCATTTTAGCACGTTGGCATTATAGCACGTATTTGTAATTTTTGTGTGCTTCAGTGTACTGGTCAGCGTCCTATTTCACCTGTCAGTGCGTTGGGGAGGGGTTGGGGGGGGGGGGGGGGAAGGGGGGAGTGGTGCAGACTGACCTTTCGGCCCATTCCTGGTTGAGGGGGGATTCCCTTCACCAGACAGATGCCACGGCGGTTCAGGTAGGTCACCCACCTGGACAGAGGTCAGGGGTGTATCAGTGGTCCACCGTGCTGGTTGTGTAGACGAGGGTCACTCCCACAATGTCCAAGAGCTTGGAGTTTGAAGCACCTTTCTCGTACTTTCCATGCGCAGTGTAACTTAACACTATCATTTGACCGAGACACACAAAACTTAGAAACCAAGGAATGACATCTATTTTTCATCAATTTAATCAAAAGACTAAACTTTGCGGGCAAAGAAACCGGTAAAAAAAAGGCAATCCAACGATACGTATTCTTGAAGAAAAAAAAAGGAGAGAGAGAGAGAGAGAGAGAGAGAGAGAGAGAGAGAGAGAGAGAGAGAGAGACCGACCGACAGACAGACAGACAGTCAGACAGACAGACAGAAGAAGAAGAAGAAGAAGAAGAAGAAAAAGAAAGTAGTTTTGGATCTGTAGTGTGTATAAAGCAAAACATGTCCAATTATTCCACACATTAACAAGTCCTGGAACTCATCATTGACATTCATCTAGACCTTCGTCTCTGGGGAGGAAGAACAGATTGTATAAAACAACCCCAAATACACAGACGTGTTTCTGGTGAACTCGTACTCCATCCCAGCACTGAACGTTCTTCAAGGGGATTCTTTCAACGCACAGTTCGGTACCTCTGCCAGGAATTCAAGTTTCACTCTCTTGGATTGGAAATGACCCTTACACATGCAACATTTCAAACGTTTGCAACTCTGTGCGTTTAATAAATGATAAATGATAATGAATACTTATATAGCGCCTATTCTCGGCTAGACACCAAGCTCTAAGCGCTTTACAATCAACACTCGTTTACACACGGGCTGCCTACCTGGGTAGTGCCGACTGAAGAGCTGCCAGCTGGCACTTCATTCAGTCGTTTCCCGTGTCATCCAGTCAGTATCGTTCAATATCGATCACTCAATTTCTTTACTTCCTTCATTCTTTCCATTTCTCACGAAGGGTGCATGCTATGTGTAACGTGTCATCCATACCAACGGCCAAACTGGCCTACTCTTCCGAATGTTGGTGATGAGATTTTACGTGTGTGCAAGATGTTATGCGTGCGTTCACACACGGAACCTCGGTTATAGTCTCATTCGAAGGACTGTATGGGAAATGGAGTCAGAACCAATGTTTAACTCCGAGGGAAAAATCCCCCTGTACCGAAACGCCCCGGCGGAGGTTCGAACCCGCAACCCCAGTGTGACGGGTCTCCGACGCTCCCCCTCGTTATTGAAATATGATCATCATATGCAGGGATGCAGGGGGTTATAGACAGAAGTATTTACGCTTTCACAACCAAAATGCGCTCTCGCATAGGCACATGCACTCTGTCACTCACATCGGGCCCGCACAAAGGTGACGGGAAACCAATAACATTTCACAGAAAATAATCAACTTTTATTTAACTTGACTCCGAGCCCCCACCCGTCACTACACAACACAATTATCTGTATCATATAACAATGTAAACACCATACAGACAATCTCATAAATCGCATCCCCTGTTCTTCAGTTAACCAGGAAAGACAATATTTCACTATTACATTTGCACATTTATAAACTTAAGAACAGATGAAACGTCCATAACTTGCCAGCATTCCTTGGTTGACCGTCAGTTTCTCTCTCATCACACTGTGCGACCACGAGCTGCTGAAGCTGCCACACTGTTGTGTCCTCCCGATTGGCCAAATCCCAGTTGGGGGACACTGGCAACGTAGCTCGCGTTGCACCCTCAGACCGAGTCTCCCGGACTCCACTGCACTTCGCCCTCTCCACGGAAAGGGCTCCTGTCGGCCTCTCCCACAGGTCTTCTCTGGCTGCAAACACCCACTGTTGTCTGGCAGCTCCCTGTCTAGGCTCAACAGGCTAACACGTCTTGCTGTCGACCGTCCCCACACGGGAGACAATTCTTCTCGTCGTCGGCTCCGAGGCTACAGCCACCTCCACTGTCTTACGTCCCCACCCAGGAGACAACGAGGTGACAGCAACCTCTGCTTCACGCTGTATTTTCTTGAGCCCTCAGCAAGACGGGCGAGTTCACTTTCCCTTAAGTGAGTCCCACACTTCCTGGTTTTCCAGGCACCTTATATCCATTCTCAAACAAGAGAAAACTCGAGTTTAACTGTTCAACCAATGGAATCACTGGCACACACATATCACACGATTTGTACCAATAACTCCCCAAGTTATTTTTATTCCACCAATGGAATCACTAGTCACCTACACATATACACACACCACAGCTGTTAGCACCAACAAGGACTTGGGTACCAAGTGGTTAATGCATAACCCCCTATTCAACTCATGTTCCATTCCCCAAAGCTACCCATTATACTAACAGCCTGGACTTCTCTACCAGCCAGGACTGATGCTTCAAGTGGTGACTACACCCTATAGACAACAAGGTGCAACCCCTCAATAGGCCGAAGCCTTCCATTCATTCCTCAGAAGAAGAACGACTGAAGGGTCGCTGTACTCTGCCTGCAGGCTGACGGTCGCCTACCCGTGACGGTCACCTGACACGATTGCCTTCCTTTTAGCCCGCTGGACAACCCACTTAATAGCCAGTCTCATGGTGGACACTCTTCTCTAGCCAGGACCGGCAGGTCAGCAACTACTTGTCACTATCCCTCGGACATGTGAAACACTTCCCAGTAACTCCCCTCCTTCAGTAAACGACTCGGGGTATTCCCCTCTGGTGATGCCTGAATTTGCACACTTGAAGAACCCAAGGAACTTGCTCTCAACAACAGCAAAACTACCCCTAATTTGCCTAAATGCTCGAGAACATTCGGCCGACTCATGACACCCAGGATCACCAAGATTGCGAGTCAGGCGCTCTACCAACTGAGCTATTCCGGCTCCCGGAAATAAATACGACGCGTTAGTTGAATGCATCATTTACTAGTAACGAAAGCACCGCAAACCCTTCTTTGCTTTTTTAGATGTGACTACTGAAGTTCTCTAATACGCGGCTTTCCGTTGCCCGTTGGTAATAAGTTTGAAAAAGTTCAAATTTCAGCTGCCAGACTTCATGAAAGCACGGACGCATGATCAAATCTTACATTTCCCTAAGTGCCTTCATTGGCTGTCCATGGTTATAAGAGTTCACTACAAAATTCCCATTCATTCCACAAACTTTTCTCTGTTTTTTTTTTGTTTTTGTTTTTTTAAATTTCTTCTCTATGATTCTGATTATATGTCCATCTATGTTCCATCCAGGCAGTTCCATACATCAAGAAAACACATGCTTTCTGTTCAACCTCATACGAAAGCTACAAACTTTTGCCTTCCGCTCCTTTTTTTTTTTTTTTTTAACCATGCACCAACACTGGAATTCACTACCCTATAATTTACGTCACATAGAAAAGACCGCCACTTTACAAAGAAAAACGTACGCTCTCTTCTTGGAAAAAAGAACTTGAAATGCATAATGATAAAGGGCAACCCCCAAGACTTATGCTTCTTTCTCTTGCATAACAGGTTTGAAATATGTGATAAGAAAGACCTATCCACGATCGATCGTTCAATCCGGATCCGTCCCAGATTTGGTTGTGTTTATTACTGCTGGGTTACGTTTCCTCGTTTGACGAAGTTTGATTAAAGCAGGTGCAAACTTGGGTGACTGCAGGCGAAAATCTAAACAAATTTTAAAAGGTAACTAACTCCGCCAGATAAATTAGACAAACGAATTAAAGGACAAAACACGTTTCGAGCCCTTAGGTCTTCTACAGGCAAGATAAACAACGCGCAGGACGACGAAAATGAAGAACGAGCAAACACTTATCTTGTCAAATTTAGCGGCAAGATGGACGTTGATTCACATAGGTTTAGCTGATCTTTTAAACTGCGTATTCCTTCTTACAGACATGAAACAACCAACTAACCAATCGACCACAAAGAAACAAACCAACAAAGAAGTAAGCAATCAGACCCAACTCTGTGAGTAACCAATATAACGATGTAATTTTAAGATAGGAGGTTAAGAAAAAACAACAATGGACCAAAAAAAAAGGAAAAAAAAAAGAAAAGAACAAAGCATACACAATGGTTCGCCCCAGTAAAAGTGCACCAATATCACAAGTTCTGGACATCAAGTTGTGTTATCGGATGAATGTTCGTGCTCTGCGCCGATTTAACATAAAAGAAAATCTGTCTGCAGAAACTAGAGATTGGTCCTTACTTCCTTTGTGACTCACATCATCTCTGACCCTGTGAACAACCCTGTAAGTCTGATTAAGATGAATCCAAAGCTATTTCCTTGTTTCGGTTTGGCGAGTATGTGTGTGTGTGTGTGTGTGTGTGTGTGTGTGTGTGTGTGTGTGTGTGTGTGTGTGTGTGTGTGTGTGTGTGCGCGCGTGCGTGCGTGTGTGTGTGTGTGTGTGTGTGTGTGTGTGTGTGTGTGTGTGTGTGTGTGTGCCTGTGCGTGTGTGTATGTGTGTGTGTGTGTGTGTGTGTGTGTGTGTGTGTGTGTGTGTGTGTGTATGTGTGTGTGTGTGTGTGTGTGTGTGTGTGTGTGTGTGTGTGTGTGTGTGTGTGTGTGTGTGTGTTTCGTTTAGTTTTGATTGTCTGACAAACACACCCCAGCCAAAAAAAAAAAAAAAAAAAAAAAAAAAAAAAAAAAAAAAAAAAAAGGAAAAAGAAAAACGGCCCCCAAAACAAAATCCTACTCTGCAATATCTTGTCAGCGCGCAGAATGATTACCTGTGAGAAAGTACGAGGTTTGGTTTTCACTTCCTTACCGTAATACTCCTTCGTCGCTACTCATCACTTCATCGTACGTCACTTCCGGTATCGTCTTCTGCAACGGAGAATGGTGAAGGGGTTCAGAGGAATGATGTCACTGGGAGCCAGTGCAGAAGGATGATGAATGAATGAAGGAAACGGTAAAGTGGTGATAAAATTTAAAAAAAAAAAGGTGACTAAATGACTATGAGGCAATTGTGATAAATTCTGCAGGAACTGGGTGAACGATGACATGGCGAGAGAATTAAGAAGAATGGTGACATGGCGTATGAATTCAAAAGAATGGTGACCTCGTGAATACGTTCTGAAGAATAGTGACTTGGTAAGAGATTTTGAGAACGGTGACGTAAAGTTAACTTTTGTTTAAAACTGTGGACATGGTCAGGAAACTGAGAAGAATGGTTACGTGGCGAAGGAATTCAGAAGAACGGTGACACGGTGGGGGAATTTATGAACGGTTACATGGCGAGATTATTTAGAAGAGTGGTGGCATAGAGAAGCAATTTGGAAGAGTGGTGATATGGTGAAGTAATTTGGAAAAGTGGTGACATGGTGAAGCAATTTGAAGAAGAGTGGTGATATGGTGAAGTAATTTGGAAAAGTGGTGACATGGTGAAAGTAATTTGGAAGAATGGTGATATGATGAAGTAATTTAGAAGAATGGTGATATGGTGAAGTAATTTAGAAGAATGGTGATATGGTGAAGCAATTTAGAAGAAATGGTGATATGGTGAAGCAATTTAGAAGAATGGTGACAGCGTCGGGGGAGAGAGGGGGGAAGGGTGGTGTTAAACAATGCAGTTTAGTGAGGGAACTCAAATGTAACGTTACAAGGGAGGTGGGGGTGGTTAAATGAATAGTGACAAAATGAGTGGGAGGTGACATAGTGAAGATATTGAATAAACAGGGACATGTAGAAATTAAATGGATTCTGACATGTCGAAGAAATTGCATGAACGGTGACACGGCGAAGGAACTTTAACAACGGGAACGTGGTGAGGGACTACAGATGAATGCTGAAAGGCCAGGGGGTTTGGATCAACGCTGACCATCCGAGGGGATTTGGATGAATGGCACACAGTGGGAAAAATGAGAGATGAACGGTTAGAAGGGCAAGAATGTTAGATAAATGCTAACAGCAACAGGATTTGGATGAATGGTGACATGGGTATGGAATTTTGGTGTGTGGTGACTTGGAAATAGAATGAAATAAATGATGATATGATGTAGGAATCGAATAGTGATGATGATGATGAATGATGGCATAGTGGGGGAAAATGAAATAATATTAACGTAGTGAGTTGATTTCACCAATGGTGACATGATGAGGGAATTCAGATGAATGACAATATTTTGAGGGAAATTAGATGAATAGCAATATTTTGAGCGAATTGAGATGAATAAAGAAAGCATCTAAAATAAATAATGACATAATATCAGATGAATGCTGGAACCGGGAAAAAAATTCACTGAAGAGACATGAAATGCTGACACAGTGGGAGCATTCAGAACAATCATTCAGATTCCCATTTGCTGCTGTTTGCAATGGTGTTGTACGACTGAATCATTTTCGTTCTTGCAGCGGGAGTTATTGATTCATATTCTATGAAAACACTGACTCCCTCAGCCCCATCACGACCCTCTTGTTCTCCTGAGTTATCCGTGTTAAAAAATATTTTCGGGTGGGATGGGTAAGTATTGACTGGGAGAAGAGAATGTCAAGTAAGAATGAAAATGTGACCGAAACACAGCGTATTAACATGTCAAACAACGCACAAACATATACTTAAACAGAGGTACACATGCACGGGCTTGCACGCACGTGGACCCCCCCCCCCCCCCCCCCCCACACACACACACACATACACACAGACGACGCTTGCACTGACACACTCCAGCACACACACACACACACACACACACACACACACACACACACACACACACTCACACACACACACACACACACATACATATACACACACACATACACACATAACACACACACACACACACACACACACACACACACACACACACACACACACACACCTCCGTCGTATAACGCATGCGAATCGTTTCCCTCCGTTCCTTCATGGACTCTGGGGAGTAGCAATGGAACTTGAGGAACTTGAGAGGAAACACTCCTGTGTGACCGTCTTCATCTTTCCAATGCACCACCAGACACACCCCTCTCCTGTCATCATCATCATCATCATCATCATCATCATCATCATCATCGTCATCATCATCGTCATTTTCATCATCATCATCATCATCATCATCATCATCATCTCATCATCATCATCATCATCGTCGTCGTCGTCGTCTTCGTTGTCGTCGTCGTCATCACCATCCTCTTCATCATCATCATCGCCATCATCATCCTTATCGTCATCGTCATCGCCGCAGTTTTAATGGGATGCAATACAAAGCGATGCAATACATTACAATATATAATACAAAACAAATCAGTTTAATGAAATCTGTTACAACAATGAACCAGAGTACACCACAATACTGTACAACACAGTAAGCTACAATACAGAGGTGGTGCAACACAATAGAGTTCCAATACAAAATAGAACTGTACGATGCAGAAAAGAAATAGATTACAAAACAGCACAGTGCAACACAGTACCGCACATTGCAACAAAATACAATTAAACACAGCACTATACAGTACAAAAGACTACAGGACAACACAGAAGAGTGGGGTACACTGCAACACAAAACAGTAATAATACAAGAGATCACAATATACCCAGTATGTACAGTACAGTGCCGTACAGTTCAATGTGGTTCAATGCAAAACAGAGAAGTGAGGTATAATAATACAATAAAATACCACACAAAACAATACAACACAACACGACACGACACGACACGACACGACACGACACGACTCGACACGACACGATACAATACTAGACATTACAATACAATAAAATTATACATTACATTACAATGCAATGTTATACAACGCAACGCAATACAACACAACACAAAACAATACAATTATACAATGCAATACTGTACAATACACTTATGCAATGCGATGCAATGAAAAACAATGTAATGCAATTATACAACGCAATGAAATACAACAAGTACAATCATAGAACGCAATTCAATACCATGCAATACAATTATGCGATGCAATGCAATAAAAACATTGCAATACAATACAATTATACAACGCATTGCAATACAATAAGTACAATTATACAATGCAATTTAATGCATTAATAATACAATACAATACAACAGAATTACACGATACAGTGTAATGCAATACAATTATACAATACAATGCAATACAATTATACACCGCAAGGCGATGCAACGCAACACAATAGGATTATGCAATACAATTATACACCGCAATGCGATGCAACACAGTACAATTACACGATACAACGCCAGCCAGTACCATATAACACAACAAAACTGAACAAAACACTACAGCACCCCACACAGTACAACATTGGATGAGACATGCTGACAAACTAAGATAAACCCGCTCCCCTACCATCATCCACGGCAGAAGACACCACAAGATCAGAAGGTATCTGGTCATAGGCCATCTTTGGCTGACCGTTGCCGTCAAACTTGCAGTCTGGGCAGAAACAGGTATGCCTCAACCACAAGCTGTGGTACCTGTAACGACACAAAACAGGTGTATCTCAACCACAAGCTGTGGTACCTGTAACGACACAAAACAGGTGTGCCTCAACCACAAGCTGTGGTACCTGTAACGACACAAAACAGGTGTGCCTCACCACAAGCTGTGGTACCTGTAACGAACAGGTGTACCTCCACCTCAAGCTGTGATACCTGTAACGACACAAAACAGGTGTACCTCAACCACAAGCTGTGGTACCTGTAACGACACAAAACACAGGTGTGCCTCAACCACAAGCTGTGGTACCCGTCGAAAAAGCAGAAAGAGCACACAAAACAAAGTGTGAAGTAACGCACTTTAATGAACGACACAAAACAAGACAAGAAATTTTCGGCAATAAGCCTTCCTCAGCGACAAAACAATGAAAACAATGCAGACATTAACATGCACAATACTCCCCTTGTGAAGCCAAAGTGGGGGAATGAAGTTGAAAGAGGGGCAGTGGGAGAGAGGGTGAGTAGTGTTCGAGGAAGAGCACGAGAAAGAGAGGTAGAGTGAAGCGAGGAGGAGGAAAAGAGAGAGAGAGAGAGAGAGAGAGAGAGAGAGAGAGAGAGAGAGAGAGAGTAGAGGAAGAGAGAGAGAGAGAGAGAAGAGGACAGGGAGGGGAAGGAGAGTGAGGGGGGGGGAGGGGTGTGTGATTGTGTGTAGTGGGTGTGTTGCATATGAAAGAAATGAACAAGAGAGAACACAATAAATGAAATACAATATGCACCAAAAAGCATCGTAAATGACAAGGGGATGGGGGGGGGGGGGGGAGAGAAGGGGGTCAGCCGCCTAAAGCACCCGACCCAAGTCTGACCCTAGGGTAGGTTGCCCTACCCAAGCACCAAGGGGGTGAGAGGGAAAACGGGAACCCCGAGAAAAAAAAAACCCTAGCCAGACGCAGCTAGGAGCTGCATGGCTCGCCCCCCCCCCCCCCCCCCCCCCACACACATGAAAAAAACTTCTTGCGCGCAAGCACACCACACACACACACACACACACACACACACACACACACACACACACACACACACACACACACACACACACACACATACCCATGCCAATACGCACACACACACAACCACACAAGCACACTCGTACCTATAATTTAAACAAAAAAAAAAAAAAAAAAAAAAAAAAAAAAAACCTGGGGGGGGGGGGGGGGGGGGGGTACAATGGAGAGTAAATGAGTAAATGTACAAACAAGGCATACATTAAAACATTTGGGTAAAGAATAGGGAGGTAGGTGGTGCTATGGTGGCGCAACAGAAAAAGACAAAAATAAGAGCATTAAATGCAAAAGATAGATATGAGGTCATGATGATGAGAGGCGCTAACAACACTCCCAAAAAAAAAAAAACGGGGGGGGGGGGGGGGGGGGGGGGGGGGGGGGGGGGGGGGGGGGGGGGGGGGGGGGGGGGGGGGGGGGGGGGGGGGGAGGACGGGGGGGAGGGGGGGGGAGGGGGGGGGTGGGAGGTTTTTGGGGAGGAGAAAGAAGAGAGAGACGAAAAGAGAGGACCTGTATGAGGGCCCTACAGGAGAGATACCTTAGAGAAGTGCTACTGGGAGAAGGAGGAAGAGAAGCCTCAGGAGGTCCCGTAGAAGGGTCCTACTAAGGGGGCGACCCAGACCCCTCTAGTTGCCTACAAACGGGACAGAATATCCGTGACATGCTTGTGTGCGTTCCAGTCTCCAGCCTCACAGACGCAAATCTTCTGTAGGCACAAGCCCGTGCAATCTACCTCAACTGCCAAACACTAACTTGATCTACATCATCCACTGCACCGTTTGCTGTAAACTTTACATGGTGAGACCGGACGCTCTCGGACTGTCAGATTCAAGGGAACACCTCGCTGACATTAAATACAATAGGGACAAACCAGTAGCCAAGCACTTCAACCTCCCCAGCCATTCCGCACACAATGCAAGAGTGAAGGGCTTGTGGCTCATGAAAACTAGTGACTCTAGAGACAGGAAGGATATGGAGTCTCACCTGATTCAAAAACTTGGAACTAGAATCCAGCTGGTATCAATGAAAAAGCGTAGCAATTCTTTGTTTTTTTTTTTTTTTCCCGTGCCAATTCAGGTGGACAATGGTCTATTATTCCCTTTCCCCTTTGTGCATGGTTGGTCTGCATCAGTGGCCTCTTCGTGACCATAGAGCCTAGCGCCTACTGGGATGATCGTTTGAGAGCCTATATCTTTTGCCAGGAGTTTCTGAGTAGGGTTAGCTCCCCAGTCCTGTCTTTTTTTTTTTTTTTTTTTTTTTTTTTTTCCTTTTATTATTATTTTTTTTTTTTTTTTCATTCCCTCTCCTCCTCCTCCCCCTCCTTAGCCCCCCCCCCCCCCCTTCTTTCCCCCCCCCCCCCTCCCCTCCTCTCTCTCTTTCTTTCCCTCTTTCCCCCTTTTTTTTTTTTTTTTTTTTTTTTTTTTCCCTCTCCCCCCCTTCCCCCCCCCCCCCTCCCCCCCTACCCCCTTTCCCTCTCGCTCTCTTCCCTCCTCTGTCCTTTTTTTCCCTTTCAGTCGTCCTCCGTAGGGCTCCTTCTTCTTGTGTGTTCCTTCTCTTTACTTCCCTCCTGACTTCCTGTCTCTCCCTTTTTTTCTTGTCGCCCCCTTAGTAGGACCCTTCTACGGGACCTCCTGAGGCTTCTCTTCCTCCTTCCTCCCAGTAGCACTTCTCTAAGGTATCTCTCCTTAGGCCCTCATACATACAGGGTCTCTCTCTTTTCGTCTTCTTTCTTTTTCTTCCTCCTCCCCCCCCCCCCTTCCCCTCCCCCCCCCCCCCCCCCCCCCCCCTTTTTTTTTTTTTTTTTTTTTTTTTTTTTTTTTTTTTTTTTTTGTCATTGGGAGTGTTGTTAGCGCCTCTCATCATGACCTCATATCTATCTTTTGCGTTAATGCTCTTTTTTTTTTGCCTTTTTTTCTGTTGCGCCACCATAGCACCACCTACCTCCCTATTCTTTACCCAAATGTTTTAATGTATGCCTTGTTTGTACATTTACTCATTTTACTCTCCATTGTACCCCCCCCCCCCCCCCCCCCCCCAGGTTTTTTTTTTTTTTTTTTTTTTTTTTTTTTTTTTTTTTTTTTTTTTTTTTAAATTGTAGGTACGAGTGTGCTTGTGTGTGTGTGTGTGTGTGTGTGTGTGGTGTGTGTGGTGTGTGTGTGTGTGTGTGTGTGTGTGTGTGTGTGTGTGTGTGTGTGTGTGTGTGTGTTGTGCTTGCGCGCAAGAAGTTTTTTTCATGTTGTGGGGGGGGGGGGGGGGGGGGGGCGAGCCCTGCAGCTCCTAGCTGCGTCTGGCTAGTTTTTTTTTTTTTCTCGGGGTTCTCCCGTTTTCCCTCTCACCCCTTGGTGCTTGGGTAGGGCAACCTACCCTAGGTCAGACTTGGGTCGGGTGCTTTAGGCGGCTGACCCCCCTCTCTCCCCCCCCCCCCCCCATCCCCTTGTCATTTACGATGCTTTTTGGTGCATATTGTATTTCATTTATTGTGTTCTCTCTTGTTCATTTCTTTCATATCATACACACACCCACTACACACACACACACACCCCCCCCCCCCCCCCCCCTCACTCTCCTTCCCCTCCCTGTCCCTCTCTCTCTCTCTCTCACTCTCTCTCTTCATTCTCTTCTCTCTCTCTCTCTCTCTCTCTCTCTCTCTCTCTCTCTCTCTCTCTCTCTCTCTCTCTCTCTCTCTCTCTCTCTCTCTCTCACTCTCCTCCTCCTCGCTTCACTCTACCCTCTTTCCTCGTGCTCTTCCTCGAACACTACTCACCCTCTCTCCCACTCCCCCTCTTTTCAACTTCATTCACCACTTTGGCTTCACAAGGGGAGTATTGTGCATGTTAATGTCTGCATTGTTTTCATTGTTTTGTCGCTGAGGAAGGCTTATTGCCGAAAATTTCTTGTCTTGTTTTGTGTCGTTCATTAAAGTGCGTTACTTCACACTTTGTTTTGTGTGCTCTTTCTGCTTTTTCGTCGTGTTTCGGTAACGCTGCAGTTTGTTTACCTGTAACGACACAAAACAGGTGTGCTTCAACCACAAGCTGTGGTACCTGTAACGACGCAAAACATGTGTACCTCAACCATATGGTGCGATACTTGTAACAACACAAACAGGTGTACCTCGACCTTAGAAGGTGATACTTGTAACAACACAAAGGTTTGCCTCAACCATAATGTGCGATACCTGTAACAGCACAAACAGGCGTACCTCAACCTTAAGATGAGATACTTGTAACAGCACAAATAGGTTTTGCCTCAACCTTAAGGTGTGATACTTGTAAAAACACACACAGGTGTGCCTCAACCATAAATAAAGTGTAATATATGTAACAAAACAAACAGGTATGCCTCAGCCATAAGTGTGATACCTGTAGCAACTCAAAACAAGTGCG
>JADBJO010001174.1:227500-237500 GCA_016801955.1 Conus betulinus
GATTGAGGGTCATGGAAGGGGAGATAAGTAAGGAAGGGGAAGGGGAGTGGTGAGAGAAAGGAAACGAAGATGGATGGAACCGACAATGCAAAGAAAGTGTCTTGAAAAAAAAAAAAAAAAAAAACAACAATATCATAAAAACCGATCTCTAAACAGTAAAAGGGTATCATGGAATTCTCTCTTGGCAACAGAACCGCTCGTTCTAGCTGGAGTCCGCTGTCGTCTTCTGTGAGAGTCTCATCAGTAACCGAGACCTGTTTGTGTACTTAAGTTAACCAGTTGGGTAGTATATAACGAAGCTGTAATACTACCCTATAAATCATCATTATTCTACTACCGTCACAGGTAAAAAAATCTCGATCCAACAGCCTCCCACAAAAGGCCAGCAAAGGGCAGAATAAGACTTTACGGAAGAGAAAGAGCCATACAACATAAATTGCATGGCGTCAGTAATGAACGATTTATTTGAAAGGACCTACACATCCTACCCTTCCATTTAAAAACAACAACATACAACAACAACAATAACAGATTTCTGTTTTCCCATCATCATCTGTTTGTCTGTCTGTTTTTTCTCTCTGCCCGTGTCTGTCTGTCTGTCTCTCTTTGTCTTTCTATCTGTCCGTCCGTCCGTCTGTCTGTCTGTCTCTCAGGTGTATTTCTCTGCCTCTCTGTCTGTCAGTCTGTCTGTCTGTCTGTCTGTCTGTCTGTCTGTCTGTCTCTCTCTCTCTCTCTCTCTCCTCTCTCTCTCTCTCTCTCTCTCTCTCTCTCTCTCTCTCTCTCTTCTACTTCTGACAGAGAAAAAGGCACTCACTTCTAGCATTCTCCAAAGGAGACGAAGATAAAGATGACGCAGAGGAGGTCGGAGAGGAGAAGGAGGAAGAAGATGAAGATGATGCAGAGGAGGTCGGAGAGGAGATGGAGGAAGAAAGATGAAGATGATGCAGAGGAGGGTGGAGAGGAGAAGGAGGAAGAAGCGCGGGCAACGCGAGAAGCAAAGACGGCCGAAGAGGATCTTGGGACTGATGACGTGGGCGCCGCCCATCGGCTGGCAGAGGACATCAACCTGGTGAAGACGCTCCAGCGATGCATGGCGAGCGACCGAGGGCTTTGGCAAATAAACAGGTGGGGGAACTGAACCTGAAACAGAAGAAAACGTCCACCATGATCATTGATACAATCGTCCGAGTCGACAGGCATGCAGACTGTTGTTCGTTAGGATTGCGTTCTGAAGGGGGGGGGGGACAGGGGGGGGGGGGGCGAGGTGGGGGGGGGGGGGGGGGGGGGGGGGGGGGAGTGGTGGGGCCGTATGTGGGAGGTGGTACCGAAACCCTGGCATTCCCTCTCAGCCTTTGAGATGAGAGTCATCAGGCTGCTAAAAAATTTAAAAAATTAAATATAAAAATAACTTGAATATATATATATATATATTTTTTTTTTTTTAAAGAATTTGATGAGAAGAATAAAAGTATTTTGATAAACTAGAATTGGGGTCTGCGAACCCGGAGTGATTTGTTTGTGTAGGGCAAGTTGGGACGTTTGAATGGAGTTGAATATATATTTTTTGTGAAGAGATGTCTTTGGAACAATATAGAGACCAAGCAAAGAAAAAAAAAGGAAAAGAAAAAAGAGGAAATATATCAAAAATAAATTAAGGCAAAAGAAGTGAGGCGAAGAAAAGATTTTTTTCTTTTTTTTTTTTTTTTTCCTTTTTTTTTTTTGTACCGGGGGAAAATATTATTCTGGTTTGTCTTATTTCATAGGAGTCAGATTGTGTGGTTGCGTGTGGGGGCGCATAATTGTCTTGGTATGCGTGTGAGTGTGTACGTGGACATCGTCGAGAGGGCCGGGGTGGGGTGGGGAACATTCATTCACTGTGGAGGGGGGGAACATTCATTGCCTCTGAACACAGGGGTCAATTTCTTTGAATGCACTGAATCAGAAATCAGACACACTACTGAGACACTGCCGAATAGAATCAGAACCTGGACACTGCCAAAGAGAATCAGAACATAACAGACTTGCCGAGAGAATCAGAACAGACACTGAGGACCCGAAAGAGAATCAGCCACAGAATGCGTGCTGGAAAAGTACGTTGTGTTTGAAATAAGGTCCAATTATGATCTGGTGGGGAAAGTTCGAGTGTGGAATCAAACAACAGACACAGGCTGACACAACTTTGCATAAAAAAAGAAAAGAGAATCACAACGAGACACCACTGAACACTGCCAAAGAGAATCAGAACAGACAATGAACTGAACACTGCCAGAAGAGACAGAGAACAGAGAGAGACACCACTGAACACAACAAAACATGCCGAAGAAGAAATCAGAAACAGACACCACTGAACACTGCCGAAGGAGAATCAGAGACAGGAGACCACTGAACACTGCCGAAGGAGAGATCAGCACAGTGCAGCGTCACCTCGGATGGTAACCCCACGACGGCCTGACATTACAAAACTCCAATTGTGATCTGCTGGCGCAAAGTCGAGGTGGCAGGAACTGTGGAGCCGCTAGGGATGACGCTGGAGAGGGCACTATTGAGAGAAGAGAAGAAGATAGAATGATGAAGGAAAGAGCGAGAATGAAACGGACGAATGGTATCGTAATGAATACGAAATGCTGACCTGCTTTCGGCTGGGTTATTTCGGCTTTATCAGAAAAGAGCTGTAAACATATACGTACCATAAACTGACCAAACATAAAAGTTTTTTGACATTAAATTGTAATTTAAATTGCATTGCAATTCTAAAATGTGAAATGTTGAGCCGAGAGAGAGACCACGGCGGGACCTGTGCCTTTGGGTTGTCCCGAGAGAGAGAGTTGTTTCCCCCGCGGAACTATCTGAGACCTTCCGTTGCCGAGAGCGGGAGGGGAAGAGGGGAGAGATTTAAGAGAGTGGGAATAGAGGAGACTCAGTGACCAGATGGACGGGGACGAATTCAGCGTTCTTGGAGTATTCAGGAAATGATCCACACCTGGTACAAGGGAGAGAGAAGAGAAAACAGAAACCATCCAACAGGCTCTAGGAGACAATTGGAGACAGAAGACACAAGGAGAGAAAAAGAAGGAGAGAAAAGCGGAGAGAGACGTCACAATAAACGTGGATGAGGGAGGAAAAAACCATCTAAAAAAAAAAGGGGAAGAGAAAAGCAGAAGTGTGAGGGACGGAGGAAGAAGGAGAACAGAGATAGATGGAGAGAGGAAGAAAGAGGTGAGCGAGAGAAAGATCACAGACGACAACAGTTCCAATCAGCTCTTCTTGGAGTACGTCACACGAGGGAAACTGCGCTTCACAAGGGAGGGAATGCTAAGAGTCATCAACAACAGGATATGTATGGAGTATCTCCCCTAATCATCGGATTTCTCAAGTTGTCGAGAACACACTTACGCGCCGGATTACACACAAGACCCAGGCACTCATTGAACTATGATCCGAACTATGATGCTGGCATCATTATAGAAGTTCAGTGTATGGCCATGGAATTACACTCTTTGTCTGCAATGGAACAAAATTTAGAAAGAGAAGGAGTCAGAAGGGGTCATGTCGTCCATTATATCCCATTTGGATCCTTTGTCTGGCTGGCTGTCTGTATTTCAGTTCATTTTACTTATTTATCTATTTGTGCTTTTCTTACTTTGTCTCCTCTTACTGCAACACGTTCTCCTCCTCCATCCTCATGTCATCCTCCTTGTCCTTATAAGCTGACGTTCTTTTTGTCAGTACCCATTTCTGTCTCTCAGAGCCCCACCACCTCCCCCCGACCCTCCTTGCTTTGTTTCCCCCCTCTCTTATCCTGCCTTCCGTTTTGAGTTCTTTCCTAGTTTTGTTTTGTTTTGTTTTACTCTCATCTAAATACAAGTGAAAACAAAAAACATGTACAACCATTAGAATAGCCGAATTCAGCTTTAATTATTCATGTTTATGACATTTTTAAAAGGATAAAAACTTAAATAAATTAATGAAAACGAGAATAATACAAATAACATCTGAAAGACATAAAAAAAACAAGGAAAAATTAACAGGGAAACATTTAACATTTGTAAGTAGAATAATAAAATCAGAAATTGTAACAATAAACCAAATTACATCTTAACTGTACTGAGAATGAGAATCTCTCTCTCTCTCTCTCTCTCTCTCTCTCTCTCTCTCTCTCTCTCTCTCTCTCTCTCTCTCTCTCTCTCTCTCTCTCAGAGAACACCAAAAAAAAAAAAAAAAAAAAAAAAAAAAAAACCCCCCCAAACACACACACACAACACACACACACACACACACACACACACACACACACACACACACACACACAAATCACGCTCCCCATTCTCCCTACTCACGTGTATGCGAGCACGCACATATATTCACTCACTGACAAACTCTCTCTCTCTCTCTCTCTCTCTCTCTCTCTCTCTCTCTCTCTCTCTCTCTCACACACACACACACACACACACACACACACACACACACACACACACACACACACACACACACAACCGCCCCCCTCCCCTGCACACACTCAAAAACTTATCCACACAAAAAATGTAGACGTACGCAGAACCACCTATAAACAAACAAAAACTCTCTCTCTCTCTCTCTCTCTCTCTCTCTCTCTCTCTCTCTCTCTCTCTCTCTCTCTCTCTCTCTCTCTCTCTCTAGCGCGCGCACAACCTATGCAAAAGTTTCGTAAATGGAATAATGCGACCTAGTACACGTGAGAGTCGGACAGCTATGTCATGTAACAAATTCTTTGCTCTACGTGTACATCAGACCACTAAACCAAAAAAGAAACAAACAAAAAAGAAATCCGTTAGAAATATCTGCCAAGTGGATGAGACTTGATCAGATTTACAGCCAAATTGGCTAGACTCCACCCATTTTCTGGGTTGGGACAAAAAACACTATGCAATGTTAAAGGTAGATTTTTAGACAAAATTTTATCATGAAGACATTGAAAATACGCTTTTGTTATGGAACATTCAAGTAAAAAAAATGAGATACATTAAGGTTTTGACCACAGACACACAAAGGAGATGGTTTTAAAAAACCTGCCTAACCAACCATCCACCCGTATTCTGTGCAATAAATTTCGATTCGGAATAGAACCTGGCGGACTTATACAATGACTGCTGGGGGCAGCAAGATCCCATCTGTTCTTCTGAATGGCAGCTTCAAGGTACTGTGTTCTTCTCTGGTCCCAGAGTGCTTTTGTCAGCATATTGTTTATTCAAGAAGCGAATAAGGAATATCACATAAAACTGTATTCGATTTGCACATTGAAGCCTCTTTTGCACAGGTATCAGCCCAGTCATTCCCTCGAAGATGCAGTGACCGGTACCCATAAAATGTTGTTATTTTAGAACCTCGCATCATTAACTGGTGAATTGAAAATAAAATTTTCACTGATGAGATCAGGACGACTCGATGTATTTTGACGGTGTAAAGCCGTTAAAGCAGACTTGGAATCTGACAAAATCAGTATTCTTTCTGGTAAGACTTGCATATCAAGAATGAAATCAATAGCTTTCATAAGAGCAAATAACTCGGCAGTGAAAATAGAACAACCTTTGGTAATATGAAATCTTTTTTCAATGTTAAGGGAAGGTATCACGAAAGCAGCACCAACCTCAGAAGTACACGAAACTGAACCATCAGTGAAAATATGCAGATAAGATTCATATTCAGTGTAAAATCAATTTCTTTAACAAGAGAAGCAAGCAAAAGTGGATTCTCATTTTTAGTAATATTACCATAGGAATAGAAAATATCTGCTTGTTTCATCAACCAAAGGGGGAAAGGGTATTGGTTATTTTAACAATGTTGTCAAACGAAAAAGTCGCATGCATGTAAAAGAGGAGACACATAATCAAAAAACAATGACGTATATGCCCTTTTATTCCGTATCTCTCTAGAAACGTAGGTGCTTTCAAGTTCAGAGGTAACTGAGTTAGGGACTGTTCTTGCTCGTGCTGAGTAGCTACAAGCACAGAGCATCCTATGTTCATTTAAAGGCAAAACTCCTGCCTCTCTGTACGTCATATCAATTGATGCCCATCTTGGAAGCCCCCCCAGAGCAATTTTAAATGCTAAGGAATCAATACTAGTTAACTTATGTAACTCTGTCTTTGGTGCAGTAAAAAAACTTCTTGACCATAACTTACAATCGAACGAACTGTCCCTAAGGCGACATGGATAAGATTGGATCCATAATTTATTAGAGGGATTCCAGTTAGGACTCGCAGTAACGCAATTTTCTTTCTTGCCTTTTCCACGAGATGATTTATATGTTTACACCAGAATAGTTTATAGTGAAAAAATAACGCCTAGAAATTTTACTTGCTTACTTGGGAAAATGAAAGAATCACCTATTTTTACTTTTACAGCATCCCTACCTTCAAAATCGATATTTTTCTTTTAAAAATATTATAAAAACCGATTTGTCCGTTGATAGGTTAAAACCGTTTGAATTCAAATAATTAACAAGTTTACTGACCGCAAACTGAAACTGTTCAACAATTTTATTACGCTTGATTTTGTTTTTTGTAAAATTACAATCTACATTTTTTTCCACATTGCAATATCATCTGCATAAGCAGCTAAAGTTGCCCCCTTTTGTGTCAATCTGGTTAAGATCATAAAGCATCAATGAGAAGAGGATTGGAGAAATTACACTTCCTTGAGGGACACCCATGTTAACATATCTTGTACTTGACAGCACACCATTTAGTTTTACTTGTAGCGTTCTCCCAGATAAAAACGATTGTAAAAAAATGTGGAAACGACCTTTAATCCCAATTTCATGAGCCTTGGACAATAATTTAAAATGCCAAACGGAATCGTACGCTCTATGAATATCAAAAACGTGGCTAAAGTGGAGTGTCGCTTAGCCAAGGCTTTTTTGACGTGTGAAGCTAAAAGACTAACATGATCAGTGACACCCCTCCCTTTTCTGAAAACCAGCTTGAAAGATTGGCAAAATCCCATTCTTTTCAAGGAAATGTTCTAATCTGAATTTCATTATCCTCTCAAAAAGTTTTCCAATGTGAGGAGTCAAAGAAATGGGTCGAAAATTAGAAGTTTTTTTTTCTTTTTTGATTTTCCTTGTTTATGGATAGGTACAACTGTTGCTTTCTTCCAAAGCCATTGGCAGCTTTCCGGATTTCCAGCATAAATTGGAAGAACTCTAATATTTTTTTCAAAAAAAGCATTGTGGAAAATGCTTTATCATGTTGTAAGAAATGGGATCAAATCCTGTAGCAATTTTACCAGATTTTAAACGGCGAAGTGAGTACAGAAGCTCCTCCATTGTTAGATTTTTATTAATATATAAACGTGTTGTCATTGTCATGTGGTTCAATGTTTCTCCCTTCGTTTTCAATAGTTCTTCTTCGTTCTTGCTCTTCTTTAGGCAGATGTTCAGTCTGACTCATTGCTGCGAAAGTGTCAGCAAATAATTCAACTTTCTCCTCGTTTGTTTTATAGATTTTATCGTTTTCGATCAAGACAGGATCTGGGAGATGAAAAAGACCTTTAGATTTTCTGATTTCTTTCCAAAGTAAAGGCTATCGTTGGGTGTTTGGAACAGTTGATGACTAAGTTTTTGTAATATTGCTGCTTTGCAAAAGCAACAATTTTGTTACTATTGGTGTTAGCTTTTTTTGTATTCAGCGTGTAACTGTTCCACTCTACTTTTAGGTTGCGTATGACGGCTTATCATCCAGCTTTTGAAGGCCTTAGTTTTCGCACCCACACGGCGACTTCACACGCAATATTCCACCATGGGTTTGATGCTTTCTTTGGATGATTCTTTAATTTGACTTTTTTGGGATTGCAGAATCTGCAGCCTTAAGTATAAGTTTTCTTAATTCAAAATAACAGTTTTCCAAATCTTCCTCTAACACTGTATTTTGATTGAAATTTAGAAAAGATGAACCTGCTGTCAAAATTTGATTGAAAAGCGCCCAATCAGCCTTATCTTCATTATATTTAGTGCATTCAGAATTGTGTATTTTTTTTCCGGGCTCACTAGAAGTTGGATTTCAATAGGGAGATGATCACTGCCTAACGGTATTTGATGAACCTGCCAAGTACACAAGGGTTTATGTCTGGGGAAACTAAAGACAAATCTATCGATGAGCAACGTTGATCTGATCGATCAGCAATTCTTGTTATAGATCCGTCATTTAAAATGGTTAGATTGGCGTTGATTATTGTACTGGCAAGGTATTCGTTGTTGTTAACAATATTATTGGGATTTTTCGGACCACAAGGCGTGGTGGTGGGAATTAAAATCGCCAAGAATAATCCATTGTCTAGAGCAGTCTAAATCCATTATCCAGTCAGCTTCACCTTTAGACACTCCATCTGGATAATAACAGTTCAAAATGTTGAAGTATTTACCATCAACCTTAATTTCTATACAGCAAGAATATAAACGTTTATCTATTGAAGAACACGGTGTTTTGCACGGTTGATACATAAGATTGCAAGCTACATATGTAGCAACTTTTATTTTAACGTTGGCTTTTACCTCATCTATAACAGGTGGGTAAAAGAATCCGTTTAACTTGGGTAAGTCATTTTTGTGGCAATTCAATGACTGAAGCACAACTACGTCAAAAAAGAACGCTTCTGCAAAAAATTTTCCAAAATATACAAAATTGCACTTACTTCTACAATTCCATTGTAGAAACGAGCACATACATACCAGTAGGGTTGACTTGATCAGGCCTCATACACATCATGTTATTCGTAAGGAAAAGGACTATAACTGAGAGTACCCAACAACAGAGAACACCAAAAACGGATTACGTTTGACAGAACTTCTCTTTGTACGTTCATTTGGAGTTCAGACAGGCATTGGACAGAATTGTTTTCAATTCAATGATTGACGAAGTCATGACATCAGACATTTTTGTTAGGATGGTCAGAAATTTCACTGAGAGATTTTCAAGATATATTAAAATCTTTTCAAGATCAAAATTTACAGATTGTTTTTTGAACGAACTTGAAGAGTCAGACTTTTTCTTTAAGAGTACTTAGCACAGATGTTTTTGAAATGTTTGATGTGTCTGTCCTATACTTGTCTGATTTGTGACAGCAATACTAGTTTGGTTTTGAACTGTCAGTATGAGTTGGTGGTAAAATACGAGTGCCCCAGATTGAAGGGGGGCTAGAATCCAAAGAAGTGGGCAGCGGGTTTTGTTGATTAGTCTTCATCATTCCTTGACTTAGAACCGAGGAATAAGACCTACTGTGGTGATTAGCTTTGGTTGAATTATCGTTTCCCGGCACCCTGGGGTCTTCTTTTAATTCCTGCACCTGTACCTCTCCTTTGCTCATTTGAGCTTTGGTTTGTCTGAGAGCCTCAGAGTATGGCATGTGGTTGGAAGACTTCAGCTTACCGGCCAAAACACGAAGTTTATATTCTGGGCATCCAAGGTAAGAGGCTGAATGATCTCCAGAGCAGTTTATACAATGTTTGGCCCTGGTACACGATTCAATGACATGGTCAGTGTGACCACATCTTCCACAAGTCGGCTTTGCCCGACACGCAGACTTTGTGTGCCCCAGTCTGTTGCACCTAGTACACCGATAGACAGGTGGTACAAAAGGATCAACAGAGAGAAACACTGAAACCCAATACAGATTTCTTTTGGCAGTGTTGATGTTGAGAAAGTGATTTTTATAGCTCTTGATTCGCTTCCATCTTTATTGGGAAGTCTTTTAACAGAAGAAACATGACTCAGTTCTTTCTTAATGTCAGACAGACTGATGTCAAGGGGAACTGGCTTTACCACACCTTCGGTGAAAACCTCAGGTACAGAACATTTTATCAAAATTCCTGACAAATTGGTTGTTTTTAGTAGTCGATTTTGTTGATCGGCGGAAGTACAACCGATCAACCACCTGCCTGAGGAGAGCTGTTTCTGGCCGGCTATGGGTCCGATGGAGTTGACCCAAAGCTTTTTGCTCAAAATGCCCAGACCACTCAGTGTGGCAG
>JADBJO010001174.1:242500-250000 GCA_016801955.1 Conus betulinus
GATTGTCTCGCTTGGTTGATCACCGCAAGAAGCTTTCATCGCTCACCAGAGTGGGGGGGGGGGGGGGGGGGGGGGGTGGGGGGGGGGGGGGGGGGGGGGAGGGGAGGGGGGGAGGAGGTGGGAGGGGGGGGGGGGGGGGTCATGAACCCGTCTGTACCTTGTGTCGGTTGTATCTCGCGTGACATTGCGGTGGAACACGATACTGGATCAATAAGGGCAAATCACTGCCGTGAGCACATTAACAGTCAATTTTATGAAGGAACAGCTTCTTTTTTTGTGTAACAAGTCACATATTTTACTGGAAAGATCGTAAAGAAAAAGAAAACATTATTGTGAAGTTAAATGTTGCCTTTGCCTTAATTAATTTCTATATTTGTTTCGCATAAAATATAAACCGAAATGTCGACCAAAACGAAAACATGATACACCAACCATTTTTGAGAAAGCAAAATACACTAAAAAAAATTTAACAAGCTTTAAAAAAAAAAGAAAAAAAAAGCAGCGAACAGTTTCATCAAGCTTAGACTGAAAAAAAACTTATCTGAAGTTTTATTTGCTCTGTTCAGAATCACAGAACTGTAGGATCGCTTATTTAAAAAAAAAAAAAAAAAATAAAAAAAAAAAAAGAGAAAGAAAGAAAGAAAAGAAAAGAAACGCCACTTTGTAAGGTGGCTATTGACTCCATTTTGGTGGTAATGCAATATACAACGTTCAACAAAATGACGATTTCAGAAACACCGTGTTTTTACACGCATCGGTCGTGCTTGACATATCCAACCCTAAACCGGTCAATTAAACGTGTATCAATAAGCATTTAGCTGGTAGCTAAGACGGAAGCTGGGTGTATGATTTTGCATCCGTTTGAAACGAAAGTGACGTTTCTCTTTCCACGATTGTAGGCGGCACGAGCTTTCACTGATCCTCACTCAACTGTGATCGAAACGTAGGGGAATTTCCAGCGACCTTGACCCACACCCACGCCACCTGTAGCTGACCTTTGACACGGAACTTGCCCACACATTTTTTGCCTTGTCTTTATTCCATACATCCGGTGTTGAAACTAAACGTTACGCATCATTGATGACCAAACATGTTCGATCTATAAGATCTCAATCAGAGAAAGGGCAAGTGACCAGTGAAATATTCGTCATGTTTGCTGTTATCAAAACATTTAGCTGAATCAATTCAATCTGTCTTTACGGAGGAGTTGTTCGATTTAAATGTACAGAGCCCCTCGAACCCGTGATTTTGGTGTCTGAGAAAACTGACGGCACAAACCTCCAAAGAATCGACCCCCGATGACATGTTTCCTTGTTTACTGTTCTACCACTGAATGATTTTCTTTTCTTTCGCGTAATATACGGTTTTAAATTGTCAGAACATTCTGAGATAGATATGGTATTTGTTGCTCTAGTGAGAGGGACAGCAAATCTGGCGTCATGTGTAAGTAAATATTCCAGAATTGCTTCAGAAATTTTATACATGCACGTTACTGAATAAAATGCCTTGCTCATTTTTATTTCAAAAGACCGAAATAATGTATGGTCTAAGAAATTAAGTGTTTTCGTGTGACGCTTATTACTGAATGAAATATATTGCTGACTCTTGAACATGAATTGTTGAAACTGACTTTTATCAACGTTGCTTCGGATTTATCAGTACTGCATTAATGTTTGCTGATTTTGCTCTCATACGTAGAAATTTCATTTTCAATGTAGAATAAATTATGATAAATTGTCACATGTGTTTGATACACTAACATAAATGACAAATGATGATGAATATTTGTTTGTAGCAATGAATTTTGCTGGGTAATTCTGAACGTATACATAGTGTGTGTGTGTGTGTGTGTGTGTGTGTGTGTGTGTGTGTGTGTGTGTGTGTGTGTGTGTGTGTGCGCGCTAATAAGCTGAAAAAATGTACACAAATACAACATGAGAAATATTCATACTTTGATTATTTGCAAGGTTCTTATGAATTCGGAACCATAATCTTGATTACATTTAAGTGCCCCCCCCCACCCCTCTCACCCCCTCCTCTCCCCCTTTGCCTTTGGGCTTAACACACACACACACACACACACACACACACACTGATATTGGCGCCTGTTGTGTATGATTCTGCTCGTTGCCTTTCAACTGTCACCATTACTCGGTCTCTCCTCTCTTGAGGACAAAGACAGGCTGAGGGAAGCAATGCGACACAATCATTGAACACTATTATGATAGTCCACTCGGGCTTAAAAACCACACAAAAAAAAAAACTCGTATCAGTTCACTCCCCCCCCCCCCCCCCCCCCCCCCCCCCCTCCACCCCCCACCCCCCCAGAATGACCGGAGGTGACTCGACTCAAATTACTTTCATTTCCATTCTCAGCAGCAGAAACGTGAGCGCATTTGTCTAAACAGACAGAAATAAGGAATCCAACAGCCGAAGGGAGGTGACTCGACTCAAAATACATTTTCATTACCTCGCAGAAACTTGCGCACATTTGATTAAACAAACAGGAATACGGAACCTCAGACAAACGGAGCAAAGACCATTGTTAAACGAACTTAAAAGAAGATTTACTGTTCCGCCGAACGAAAGAGACAAACCAACGACAAGACAAAACTCGACGCGTTTCGACCACTTTGGTCTCTTCACTCACGACAAACAACATTCAGGACAATGATAACGAAGAACGAACAATCCCTTAGCTCCTCAAATGGGCGCAAAATGAATGGAGAATGAAAATGAGGCCCCGTTTTCGTTCTTCGTTTTTATTATCTTGACTGTTGTTTGCCTTGTCTGAAGAAGACCAAACAGGCCGAAACGCGTCGCGTTTTGTCTTGTAATTCGTTTGTCTCTTTCGTTCGGCGGAACAGCGAACTTTCTTTGAAGTTCGTTTCAGTTTCCGCCTGCAGTCCCTCACTCACTTAGAATCCACCAGTGCCGAACGATCCAGAAAGTACAGACCATGTTTAGACCGACGATGAAGGCAAGTGCACAAAGTGTTCAGGGAATCTAAGATCGCTTGTTTTGGGGGGTCAGCGTTGTGACGAAAAGACGAAAAGGCTTACTAAGAAGACAAACAAACTTACAAGACGTGTTTGACGTTACAGAGCAAAGCTGAAAGAAGTAGGATTACCACCCAGCCCATACAAAGCCCCCAAAAAAAAAAAAAAAAAAAAAAAAAAAGGCATGAGGAAGATCAAAGAGACGCTTACTGGAAGGAAGTTAAAGCCAGAAGAGTCAAGACCTCCCTCCCCCCACCCCCACCCCCACCCTCCTATCGAAAAAAAACAAAATACAAAAAAAAAACCCCCCCCCAAAAAAAAAAAAAAAAAAAAAAAAAAAAAAACCACGCAAGAAAAGTATGTTAAAGAAAAGACAGGAAAACAAGAAAAAAACTCGTTTTAATCTCCAGTGGATGCAGTTACAGCGGATCTGTTTTCACGAAAGTACTTACACCCCCCCCCCCCCCCCCCCCCCCCCCCCTCCCCCCAGCAGCTCAAAGCATGCCACTGTGCCGCCTTCATCTCGCCGTAAAGAAGACAGCAACATACAGCAGTTTTGACGAGGGTAAAATCTCATGTCCCGACAAAAGGAAATGCCGACTGGAATTCTCTGTGCCGTTATTGAAAAAACACACACACACACACACACACACACACAAACACCCGCTGTCGCGCGTTACACACACACACACACACACACACACACAATCATTCGAAGATATGAGCTGCAAAGCAATTCAACGGCCCAGCGGAGTGTTTGCCGATGAAATGCAATAAAGATATGCAGCAAAGCAATGAGGGTCAGTGTGTGTTTATGGATTTTTTTTTTTCCCAATTGTACATAGGACATGTGTTTGTGTTTTTTTTTTTTTTTTTTTCCAATTGTACATGGACATTATAAAATTTCTGTTGATGGATTAATAACAACGTACAAAGCAGTATATTTTCATGGAACGTCAAACCTTCCAGCGGTGTAAGTGTTGACATTTTGTATTTTTCATATTCTACTCAAAAGAAACAAATGGGAAGCGACTCTTTCAATCTGTACCTAATATTACCTCCCGAAGCGGTTTTTTTTTTTTAGCTTTTTTTTTTCCCCCCAGAAACCTTTCTACCTTGACATAGATCTGCGACACTACTAGCGCTACCGCTGTGATCGCTGCTGTGCTACTACTACGACCTCTGCTGCTACTGCTTCTGTTGCTGCTGCCACATTACTATGACCACGGCTGCTCATGCTTCTACTGTTATTGCTGCTGCTGCTACTACTACTATTACTTCTGCTACTGCGTTTATTGCTATTGTTTCTGCTGCTAATACTTTGTTTATCACTGCTACTGCTACTACTGTTATTGCTACTGCTATTACAGCTAATACTGCTATCATTGCTGCTGCTAGTAGTATATCATTGCTGCTGCTACTTTTTTTATTACTACTACTGCTGCTGCGACAATTCCATCCACTCCTACCACCGTCATTACAGCCTTTCAACGACAGCACCCTGGCTTGTGGTGAGCCATTTCAGGACAGTCCACGGCACCAGAGGGTGATGATGCACACAGTTGCGGAAACGCGAGACACAGCAGTGCAGCTGTTGTTGTCAAGAGACAACGCATCCGGGCACCAGAAATGGAGGATGAATTCGAAATAGGTCGGAAGTTTCGGGAAGGCTGCGTGGTGAAAACAGGAAGAAATCATCATAAAAAGACACTCACACTCAGAGAGAGAGAGAGACGGCAGACAAACAGGCGAAAAGAGAGAGACGGCATCTTTGAGAGAGGAAGAGAGTGTGTGCGTAGGTGCGAGTGTAATACAAAATGAAAATAATTAAGTTTTTTGTTTCATCCATGTTGTTTTCTTTGTACAAGCATCGTTGTGTAAGAGACTGGTTTGAAGGGAAAAAAAAAACCCCTTAATCTAGTAGTGGAAATTGTTTTTTTTTTTTTTTTCTTTCTGGCAGATGAAAAGAACAGTGTGAAGCACAAAAAAAAATGAAGAGGTGGATTAGGGCCTCAAGAGAAAAAAACAAAACTACCTTAGTTTCTCCAATAACTGATGCCACAAAAAAAAAAAATCATCATGATTTCAGCTGTGTCGTTGCTGTCACTACGTATTTACCTTTTTTTTTTTTTTTTCTCACTCTCATAGCTAAAAACGCTAAAATATGTTGAAACGAAAAGAACATGCAGATTTTCTTTCCGTTAACGAGGTTTTCTTTTTCATGCGTGTCCGTCTGTCTGTTGGTTTTGTGAGCAAGTATGGATGAACCGATTGTTCACCAGTTTTGGTGAGAAAACAGACTGTGGACCCCGAAAGAACTCATTAATCGAACGTGTTGCCCGCATCAAAAGAGCAAATTCGTGGTCGATTCAGAGAGATTATTTGTTTGTTTATCTAGCTATCTATTATTACTGGGCATGGGTCATGAACACTATAAAGTTACTGGTTTAAGGATTAATTGCAAATTGTATGAAGCAATCTATCTTCTTGGGAAAATGAAGCTTTCTTGCGATGTAAATGTTGACATTTCAGATTTTTTCCATATCTTACCTAAAGGAAAATGAATGGGAAGCAACTCTTTCAGTCTGCATCGACTACTACATCCGGCAGCTTTTTAAACTTTTTTTTTTTTTAAAGGATCCCTTCGCACTTGTGGAGGTCTGCAATATTACAATTACTACCGCTATATTATTACTGCTGCTGCTGCTATAACAACAGCAGCAACACAACAACAACAATAATATAATAATAATTATAAGTCACTATTATTATCATTGTTGTTGTTGTTATTATTCCTGTTAATATTAAGTATACTTAAGCGCCTAATCAACTGAATGCCTCTGGCGTTCACACCAGGTGGTACATACATCAAACTAATGATAATAATAACAGTAATACTGATGACAGTTTCTATGGCGCCCATCCAAACAACGTATAGGCGACAAAACAACTAAACAAGAACAATTAGCAGTACACAGCCAAACTGCATCCGAACATACCACCACCACCACGCACTCTGCCCTCCCCCCCCCCCCCCCCCCCCCCCCCTCTCTCTCTCTCTCTCTCCCCACACGCACTCCCGCTTCTGAAACAAAAGCGATAACGAATAACTCAACACTCGCAGGCCTCCAGGTACACACAACACTATAAAACGGCGCCGACATTCAAAGAGATTTAAGATACGTGTTCAGTTTGATTGGGAAGAACGCCAAAGTTTACGTGAAAGTTGATTCCAAGCGAAGGAACGCTGACCAGAAATGTTAGTACATAACAGAGGAAATCACGAGATTCAGAAGAAGGGAGGCGTTCATGTGATGGTATATATACAGGTGCAACAGATGAGTCAGATATTGAGGAGGGGGGAGGGAGGATGGGATTCGATGGATTCTTAGTAAGTGGGTGCAAACTTTACACACACACACACACACACACATATATATATATATATATATATATATATATATATATATAGAGAGAGAGAGAGAGAGAGAGAGAGAGAGAGAGAGAGAGAGAGAGAGAATTGAAGTAAGAAGGCAAAACAAGCAATGTAAACAGATATAATCCAATATTTCGAGCGGCTGCTCTTTTTGAAGGACGACAGAATGTAATTCGTCAAAAGTGGAGTGACATCATTGGGTCTATGCTAAAAGAAAACTTGCGTCATGACAGTAATGTCATCACCAAGTGACGCAAAGTCTAACCACATGATCCTGATACTATCTTGTTACTCCCCACCCCCACCAGTGCAGGGGGGGGGGGGGGGGGGGGGGGGGGACACAACTTACAACAAAGTATAGTCTCTGCTTGTAAGTATACATGAAAAATCCAAATGATCCAAAAAAATGAATTCAATCAGAACACAAGAGACCAACATTTCCTAACCCCGGATGCCACGCTACAATGGCTTCTTAATGGCCAGGTTTCCACACACACACACACTTGCACACTACACCACAGTTCTTTAACAGGTCACAGCAAAGATACTTCAGCACGGGGTGATGGTGACGCCTGGGTTTGTCTGGCACGAGGTTCCAGGCCTGGGTCTCCATAGTCGTCTTCGGGGACTCTTCTTCGACGTAGAAGTTGTCCTCTTCCTTTCTTCTTCCTGGACCTCTGGGTTTTGGATTCTGTCTTTTGTTTCTAGCTTGTCTTTTTGACGCCTAAGCCCTGCGTTAAAGACCGTGCTTCCTTTTCTGTCGCCTGGACCACGTTCTTTCGGACACTAGTCTGTCATGCTCACTCCCTCATGTGTCGTGTTGTTCCTCTCCCCCGCTTGTCGGACTCCGTTCAGCGTGTATAGGGTTGTAAACAAAGAATCTCCCTGGGGCCATTTTCATCCATGCTGCTTCTCTACCATCTTGTACATATCCACAATGAATCCCTCTCTGATTGCGTTCTTCCACACATCAGCATGTATACCAATTCCTACATGATAGCCTAGCAACCAACCCAGTTCTCGCCAAATGGACATCGAGAAATCCTGACGACCTCGGGGGCCACT
>JADBJO010001174.1:252500-262500 GCA_016801955.1 Conus betulinus
AAGAAGAGAAGAAGAAGAAGAAGAAGAAGACGACGAAGAAGACGACGAAGAACAAGAAGAAGAAGAAGGAAGAAGAAGAAGAAGAAGAGAGGAAGAAGAAGAAGACTATCAAGAAGAAGAAGAAGAAGAAGAAGAAGAGGGAGGGCGGGGGGGGGGGGGGGGGGGTAGTAGTGGAAGATTGGGAAAAGAAGAAAAAGAAGGGGAGGATGAAAATATGGAGTAGGAGGGAGAAGAAGAAAGGGGGGGGGGGGGGGGGGGGGTCTGTCTCCCTGACCAGTTGAGATGGGGGCAGGAGAGGTGGGGGGGGGGGGGGGGGGTCTGTCTCCCTCACCAGTTGATTTGGGGGCAGGAGAGGTGAGGTGGGGGGAGGGGTGTCTGTCTCCCTCACCAGTTGATTTGGGGGCAGGAGAGGTGGGGGTGTGTCTGTCTCCCTCTCCACCAGTTGATTTGGGGGCAGGAGAGGTGGGGGGGGGGGGGGGGGGGGGGGGGGGGGGGCGCGGAAATCTTGCTTCAGGAGTGGCCAGGTTGAGGAGTCTGGGGAGAACAGGAGGAGGAGAACTCTCCTTGTCCCTGACCTGACTCTCTGGCCGGCCTTCTCCTCTCCTGTCTTATGCCCTGGTTCCTTGCACTCACGACACGCAACCTCATTCACACACACAGACACATGGTGATTGGGCTGCAGCAGGCAGTTTGAATAAACGGCCAACTTCCAAACGAAATCTCAAATGAGGCAGAGAACAGTAACATATAGTGTAGTCTTGCCCCAGTGAGGAAATAATTACAAACTAAACTAACTGAATACATTACTTAATCATGGGGCCTACTTTTACGGTTTTTTTTTTTCTCCGAGAGGGGTAGCCGGGAGGGTTTTGAAGACGAATCTTCTCGCCAGTTCAAACTGAGTGAGTTCGTTGTCTTTATCCCTGTAACGTTCCCTCTTGATATAGGATCAGAATTCACACCCAATTTTGTGTTAAAGAATGTTTTGATTTCGCTGCTAGCCACTGACACACGTATGTGTGCCACCCACACGTTCGCAGCAGGCTTTTCTTCCCCGGAATCCTGTCTTTTAGATAAACAGATTCGTGGTAGCTAACTGCATCAGAGTATTTCGAACAGTCATACCTTTGACCAGAAGATCACTTCTGGCCTGTCTGGTGGCAGGGTAGATCCTCCAAAGGCCTCTGATATCCTGGGCAACAACGATACTACCACCTCCTGCCGTACGCTCGATCCGTAGCCATACACAACTCCAGTCCTGTAACTCAGTTTTGCGCTGAGCCCGTAATGTCCCGATTTTTCAGAAAAAAAAATCCGGCTGGACGGAAGACGTTTTGCACTTATCCGCGAAGAACGGTCTCCAAGAAGAAGAAGAAGAAGAAGAAGAAGAAGAAAACTCCAAAACAGTAAGCGTACGCTCGGTTCGAAATCGATACGGCGAAGAGCGAACGAGTCCGCAGCAGCACGCCACAAGTGTTACTTACTCACCGTTTCCGGATTTTTCCCACATTAACGTTTTATCCGAGATCTTCACCGTCTCTGAAGTTTCCCACTGTAACGTTTTATCCAAGCTGTACACCGTCTCCGAAGTTTCCCACTGTAACGTTTTATCCAAGATGTACACCGTCTCCGAAGTTTCCACTTTAACGTTTTATCCAAGATGTACACCGTCTCCGAAGTTTCCCACTTTAACGTTTTATCCAAGATGTACACCGTCTCCGAAGTTTCCCACTTTAACGTTTTATCCAAGATTTACACCGTCTCCGAAGTTTCCCACTTTAACGTTTTATCCAAGATGTACACCGTCTCCGAAGTTTCCCACTTTAACGTTTTTATCCAAGATTTACACCGTCTCCGAAGTTTCCCACTTTAACGTTTTATCCAAGATGTACACCGTCTCCGAAGTTTCCCACTTTAACGTTTTGTCCAAGATGTACACCGTCTCTGTGTTTTCCCACTTTAACGTTTTATCCAAGATGTTGTCAGATCAGCACGTATCTGACCTTTTGAACGCCTTCTTCCATCAGTCAGGCTTCTCATTAATCAAGGAAACAAGACTAGTATAGAAATGATAACACCGTTGCCGCAAGGAAACAGTATGCTGCTGCTCCTCGTGTTGGTTTACTTCACGTATAATTGTTTAAATCTTGGATAACGCTTTGCAAGATTTCATTCGATTTTTGAACAGTCCTTGTTCGTCAACTTACCACGTTGTATATTTCTCCCATCCGTCCGATTCCATTTCTAAAAGGCTTTATTAAAGCATCTTCGGTGTAAATGCCGGTGGTACTTTCAATCGACATTGTCACTCCCATCTTCAGAAAAATTGGTTTCCTCTTTTTTTTTCTGTCACTTCATGATTAGGCTTTTTTTTTTTTTTTAATCTATTTATTTATCTTTTCTGTCACTTCATGACTCCGTCTTTTTATCTAATTTATTTATCTTTTTCTGTCACTTTATGACTTCGCCATTTTATCTATCTATTCACCTTTTTCTGTCACTTTATGACTTCGCCATTTTATCTATCTATTCACCTTTTCTGTCACTTCATGACTCCACCTTTTATCTCTTTTTTTCTTTACTGTCGTCTCTTCTTTTCTGCTATCGAAGCTTTTTCACTTGTATTTGTTGTAGAAAAAAAAAACAATCTTGGATTTGTTTTTCCTATTGGTGCAATTTATCGTGCCAGCTCTTGTTTTTGGTGTCGTTGTGCTGCTAGTGTTATTGACATTTGGCACTAAAAAGACTGCATACCGACTACCTGTCTATTCTGTGGTGCCTGTCTACCTACATGGCTTTTCCGGGTAATGTTTTCATGGTCTTATTATGGAATGCAATGTAATGTAAAAGGATATTCATAGAGCGCTTTCTCTCGCAATAGCCCAAAGCGCATATAACAGAAAAAAAAAACATGATAAAATGCTGATTCCAATTCAAAGCGCGCGCGCGCTCACACACACACACACACACACACACACACACACACACACACACACGCGCGCGCGCGCGCGCACACACACACACACACACACACACACACACACACACACACTCACCCGAAAAACTCACACATGCAGACAGATACACGAGCGCGTCAACACCAGCAAACACGCGCACAGTAATAAGTGGGTATCGTTAATCAGTCCGAGGGAAGAGACGTGTCTTTTGGGAGGTTTTAACAGTCTCTACAGAGTCCGTGTTACGCAGAGAAGAAGGGAGACTGTGACGGGTCTCCGACGCTCCCGGTTATAGACAGAAGTATTTACGCTTTCACAACCAAAATGCGCTCTCGCATAGGCACATGCACTCTGTCAATCACATCGGGCCCGCACAAAGGTGACGGGAAACCAATAACATTTCACAGAAAATAATCAACTTTTATTTAACTTGACTCCGAGCCCCCACCCGTCACTACACAACACAATTATCTGTATCATATAACAAATGTAAACACCATACAGACAATCTCATAAATCGCATCCCCTGTTCTTCAGTGTGATTCTTACTTAACCAGGAAAGACAATATTTCACTATTACATTTGCACATTTATAAACTTAAGAACAAATGAAACGTCCATAACTTGCCAGCATTCCTTGGTTGACCGTCAGTTTCTCTCATCACACTGTGCGACCACGAGCTGAAGCTGCCACACTGTTGTGTCCTCCCGATTGGCCAAATCCCAGTTGGGGGACACTGGCAACGTAGCTCGCGTTGCACCCTCACACCGAGTCTTCCGGACTCCACCGCACTTCGCCCCTCCACGGAAAGGGCTCCTGTCGGCCTCTCCCACAGGTCTTCTCTGGCTGCAAACACCCCACCGTTTGTCTGGCAGCTCCCTGTCTAGGCTCCAACAGGCTAACACGTCTTGCTGTCGACCGTCCCCACGGGAGACAATTCTTCTCGTCGTCGGCTCCGAGGCTACAGCAACCTCCACTGTCTTACGTCCCCACCTAGGAGACAACGAGGCGACAGCAAACCTCTGCTTCTCGCTGTATTTTCTTGAGCCCTCAGCAAGACGGGCGAGTTCACTTTCCCTTAAGTGAGTCACACACTTCCTGGTTTTCCAGGCACCTTATATCCATTCTCAAACAAGAGAGAACCCGAGTTTAACTGGTTCAACCAATGGAATCACTGGCACACACACATCACACGATTTGTACCAATAACTCCCCAAGTTATTTTTATTCCACCAATGGAATCACTAGTCACCTACACATACACACACACACCACAACTGTTAGCACCAACAAGGACTTGGGTACCAAGTGGTTAATGCATAACCTCCTATTCAACTCATGTCCATTTCCCCAAAGCTACCCATTATACTAACAGCCTGGACTTCTCTACCAGCCAGGACTGATGCTTTAAGTGGTGACTACACCCTATAGACAACAAGGTGCAAACAACTCGATAGTCCGAAGCCTTCCATTCATTCCAGAACAAGAACGACTGAGTGGTCGCTGTACTCTGCCTGCAGCTGACGGTCGCCTACCCGTGACGGGTCACCTGACACGATTGCCTTCCTTCCCCAAGAACTTGCTCTCAACAACAGCAAAACTACCCTTAATTTGCTTAAATGCTCGAGAAACATTCGGCCGACTCATGACAGAGACCATTCCACAGAGCAGGTGCCAGGTAAGAGAAAGATCGTTGGCCTGAAGTTTTCAGGCGAGCGGAGGGAGCCCAAAGTAGACGAGAATCGGTGCACTCTGTTTGTCATCACCGGTTTGTTTGTTTGGTTTTTTTTTTTTTCCAAAAATTAAACTTGGGATTAAAAAAAATAAAGAAGACTGCATTGCGCCCTCAGCCAGTGTGGTGAAGTATTGCCTGCTTTAAGGAAGGCAGCACTTCAGTTGTCATGTTACGAGTGAGTAGTGTCAACGATGTAAACAATTGTGTTCGTTCCTTTTTAATGCACTCGAAGATGTGTAAAGCCAAGAACTGAAGAATCGCAGAGTGTGACGGGTCTCCGACGCTCCCCCTCGTTATTGAAATATGATTATCATATGCAGGGATGCAGGGGGTTATAGACAGAAGACCAATAACATTTCACAGAAAATAATCAACTTTTATTTAACTTGACTCCGAGCCCCCACCCGTCACTACACAACACAATTATATCTGTATCATATAACAATGTAAACACCATACAGACAATCTCATAAATCGCATCCCCTGTTCTTCAGTGATTCTTACTTAACCAGGAAAGACAATATTTCACTATTACATTTGCACATTATAAACTAAGAACAAATGAAACGTCCATAACTTGCCAGCATTCCTTGGTTGACCGTCAGTTTCTCTCATCACACTGTGCGACCACGAGCTGAAGCTGCCACACTGTTGTGTCCTCCCGATTGGCCAAATCCCAGTTGGGGGACACTGGCAACGTAGCTCGCGTTGCACCCTCACACCGAGTCTCCCGGACTCCACTGCACTTCGCCCTCTCCACGAAAGGGCTCCTGTCGGCCTCTCCCACAGGTCTTCTCTGGCTGCAAACACCCCACCGTTGTCTGGCAGCTCCCTGTCTAGGCTCCAACAGGCTAACACGTCTTGCTGTCGACCGTCCCCACACGGGAGACAATTCTTCTCGTCGTCGGCTCCGAGGCTACAGCAACCTCCACTGTCTTACGTCCCCACCCAGGAGACAACGAGGCGACAGCAAACCTCTGCTTCACGCTGTATTTTCTTGAGCCCTCAGCAAGACGGGCGAGTTCACTTTCCCTTAAGTGAGTCACACTCTTCCTGGTTTTCCAGGCACCTTATATCCATTCTCAAACAAGAGAGAACTCGAGTTTAACTGGTTCAACCAATGGAATCACTGGCACACACATATCACACGATTTGTACCAATAAATCCCCGAGTTATTTTTGTTCCACCAATGGAATCACTAGTCACCTACACATACACACACACCACAGCTGTTAGCACCAACAAGGACTTGGGTACCAAGTGGTTAATGCATAACCTCCTATTCAAACTCATGTTCCATTCCCCAAAGCTACCCATTATACTAACAGCCTGGACTTCTCTACCAGCCAGGACTGATGCTTCAAGTATTTACTACCTCTACAGACAACAAGGTGCAAAACCACTCAATAGGCCGAAGCCTTCCATTCATTCCTCAGAACAAGAAACGACTGAGTGGTCGCTGTACTCTGCCTGCAGGCTGACGGTCGCCTACCGTGACGGTCACCTGACACGATTGCCTTCCTTTCAGCCCAGTTAATAGCCAGTATAGCCCCAAATGGACACTCTTTACCCAGGACCGGCAGGTCGGCATGTCCTTGTTGCTATCCCTCGGACATGCGAAACACTTCCCAGTAACTCTCCCTCCTTCAGTAAACTACTCGGGGTATTCCCCCCCTGGTGATGCCTGAAATTCGCACACTTGAAGAACCCAAGGAACTTGCTCTCAACAACAGCAAAACTACCCTTAATTTGCCTAAATGCTCGAGAACGTTCGGCCGACTCATGACACCCCCGTACCTAAGAATGTTGTTCCAATCAACATTTCCTCCAGGACGAATGTTCTCAGATTGGATAAAACAAACTCAAATGCATGGGTTGATATGACAGTACTACCCCTATGCTTCAAGATATCACTTCCATCAACATCTCTAACATGGATAATGTACCCAATTAAAAACCAATAAATCAATCAGATAATCCAAAGATCACTCTTGGTCAGTCATAAACGACTGTGCACAACATTTAACTCTAAACTGGCTCACATATAATCAAGAACTCTCCTATAGCGTTAGCTATCAGCATGTTCATACATATTAATTAATCATGCCATCCACTTCTAATAATAGCACAGCATGATTAACCCAAGATTCAAATTCAAGGTGTGGCCACAATCCACAAAGACAAGATTCAAATTCAGGCGTGTGCCCCAACGTACGTAACATCAAAATCAAATTCAGGCGTGTGGCCATCTTACTAACGGGGGGTCAAATTCAGGCGTGTGGCCCCCACACACGCTCTCGCACACAATATGCAAATAAAACACTTATCCTGATGTTACAAAATAGGATATTTCCACACTTTACCGATCAGTGAACAAAACAACATGAGCAAACAGATATCAACCAAAAAAAAATCATATATCCATGAGCATACACTCAGCCCTAATGGCAATGAACAAAAAAACAACATCAACTGATAAACATATATCAAAAAATGAAAAATAACACATGAATATAGGCTCAGCCGCGCCCCACAACGGGCCATCAAAATCAAAAGAAAAGAAAAAAAAACAGTATTTCAGAGTCACCACAGTTGTGTACACCCAACTAGCCAGCTACATTATTTACCCCCGTAGCTGTCCGTAATGGATGATCGTTCACGCCACAACAACAGCAGCCTGTAGGCAGTGGTCATACTACTGTTCCACTGCTACCGCTCACACTTAAAGTGGCAACACCCTGAAGGCTTGCTCCTCCTACTCTTGTTCTACTTCTGTTGTTCACACTACAACAGCAACAGCTTGAAGGCATTTACTCCTCCTCTTGACCTACTTCTGCCCCCCCCTCTCAGTCTTGACCGCCGTTTGTTGCTCGCCAATAGTACCTGGGGCGGATAGTTTGCGCATTCCAGGCTTTACAAGAGAGTCAGCGCACCTTTAACACATTTTAGTCTTAAAGGAGCACGTGAAAATCTGCGCGATCCTCTTCTAGCCTGTTTGGCAAAACATCTTGGCATTCAATCCCCTTGACTTCCATTGCCTCAGAGTCTGTTGTGCCAAGATCACGTGAACTGGGCTTTCGCACCCATTCACCGCGACGACGATCATCTCCCCTTTTCAAAATGTTAAGAGATGATCCCTCACTCGTCTTAGCTGAACCATTTTTTCTTTTTATCTGTGGAGCTTCCTTGGTTCGAATCCCACTCAGTGCCTATACCCACTGCTTTATGGGCGTTATTTTCTTCTCCCTTTTTCCAACACTGGCTTATCTGCTCCTATGAGCCGACTATCTTTGGCAGTTTCTAACGATGGCTGGTCGCCTCGACCTTCTTGCCATGCGTTATTACAGCCACCCCCGGTTCCAGCCCCAGCTGCCGGTTCCAGTTACTCTGTGGTCCCTCTTTGCCCCGACCCTGAGGTCTGCCACCGTGGCTCCTACATTTCTGACTACCATGGCAACGCCAACAACTTTTTGAACCACCACTACACCACTTCCATGGCCAACGGCACTGCCACTACGGCCACCTCCATGGCTTATGACATCGCCAGTACGGCCACCTCCATGGCCCACGGCACCGCCACTACAGCCACCTCCTTGGCTCACGGCACTGCCACTACGGCCACCTCCATGGCCCACGGCACTGCCACGACGACCTATTTCATGGTCCACTGCACCACCACCACACGCATCATGATCAGCGCTAGCTCTACTGCCAGCGGCGCCTGCGCACTTCACCTGCTTTCTGTTTACTTTCCTGTAGGAGTCCCTACCCTGCACTGTCCTTGCTTTCCCTACTTGACTGGCAGCCTGGTTAGGGCTCGGGAGGATATATCTACCCCCTAACAAAGCTGGATAGGGAAGATTGCTTTGCACTGCTGCAGTGAGAGTACTCCTGACAAACTCTGACTCTACCTTGACACGGGCCAAAGGTAGCCGATTAATTCTTCCATCTGCATATCGCACGCAGGTGGTTTCCCCTGTGTAGTCTGTCTCTCTCACAAAACCGGGTTCTACCATTGCCGCCAGAGTCAGTCCTGTATCTAACAAGCAGGTCACCGGCTTCCCGTTTACTACTGCCCTAGTAGTTGGTGGTGGCACTCTGCCTTCCTGTTGAACTGTATCAACGGCAACAACTGAATGTATTCGCAGTCCGCTACAGTCCTTGGCGATATGACCCTCTCGCCCACATTTAAAACATGTGCGTTTTCACTCTAAACATTCTCTTGAGTCCCACTGTTGCCACGGGACTTAGAATCCGCTTCTACTTGCGATCTCGCCTCCCTTCTGTAGTGAGTCGGCGACTCACTCTCTGACTGTGCGGTGTGCGCATTACGGAACAAGCTGTTTGTTCCCTTCAAAACATAGCGCTGTTCATGGGCAGCTTCATACCTGTCTGCGACTTTCACTAACTCCTCTAAGCTTTTTTATTCTCTTTCTGCCAAGAACACAGTGAGGTCTCTCCGATACGTGGGAGAGAGATTTGCTCTCTAACGATCTCTTCCCTCAACTGTTCAAAAGTCTGTTCAATACTCCCTATTCTCATCCATTTATCAAAGACAGACCTGACCCGATAAAGGAACTGTACATGTGCCTCGCCTGGCTTACGCGTGGCCTCTTTGAACATTTTCCTGTATCTATCAGCTGTTACCTGGTACCTTTGAAACAAAGCATCGCGCACCGACTCATAATCCATCTGTTTTTTTCCGGTGGTAAGCAGAAAAAAGCATCCCTAGCTTTGGGTGTCAGCAGCGCGGACAAATTTGTGGCCCACCGTTCTTCGGGTAAGCCCTGATCTTTGGCAATCCTTTCAAATTGCGAAATGAAATCCTCTAAATGGTCCGGATTATCATCAAACTTTGGCATATTGATCAAGGGACTAACATGTGGTGCAAAGTTTGCTTGGGGTTTTGCGTCCACGTCCCGTTCTTTCTCCAATTTTTAATTTTCTAACTCAAACTGCCTTATCTTCTTCTTTCTCTTTCCTCTCTTTCCCGTTCCCTTTTTTTCTCTTCTCTTTCTGTTCTCTTTCCTCTTTTTCCCGTTCTCTTTCTCTCTCCTCTTTTTTTCTCTTTTCTCTCTCTTTCTCTCTCTCTTTTCCCGTTCTCTTTCTCTCTCTTTTTCTCTCTCCTCTTTTTTTCCCGTTCTCTTTCTCTCTTTTTCCCGTTCTCTTCTCTTCTCTCTTTCCTCTTTTTTCTTCTTTTTCCCGTTCTCTTTCCTCTTTTTCCCGTTCTCTTTCTCTCTCTCTCTCTTTTTCTTTTCCGTTCTCTTTTCTCTCTTTCTCTTTTCTTCTTTTTTTCTTCCCTTTGT
>JADBJO010001174.1:277500-282500 GCA_016801955.1 Conus betulinus
CAGCGTCATTTCTAAACGCTAAACGTTTCAGTTCGCCTTTTATGGTTCCATATACCTCGAATTAACAAAAACGACGACGACAACAACTACGACAACGACGACAACAACAACAACCCACATCAGCAACAACAATAATGACATTAACAATAACAGTGGCAGCAGCAACAACGATGAAAACGACATCATCACCAACAACAAAAGTAACATCAACAACAACAGGAATTTCATCCACATCAACTGGAACAGGAATATAACAGCTTAAGACCACTTAGCGACTCTCACATGTAACTGAACAAAACAAAGTGAAACAAAGCAACAAAGATGTGTGTCAGCCCAATGTGTCGTCTCATTGTGAGCGCTTGTGATCCAAGACTTCGTTTTCGTTTCGGGGCAACAATATGTAACAATGAATGCAATGACCCCCCAAAAAATACAGATCATTCTAAAAGCGGGCATCCAGACCTTATGAAACAGCTGCACACACACACACACACACACACACACACACACACACACACACACACACACACACACACACACACACAGAGTGCCTACAAATTTATCCTATGGATATGTCCTATGTAAAAATTGCTTCAAGTATCTGACTGCAAGATTCTTAAATGATAACATGCGCCTGTTTATCTTTAACGAAGGAGCACTGAAAACTTTTGTTTCTTATTTTTTTTAGCCACATTGGAAAACAATTAATTTTGAGACCGAGATAATGGGTGCATTCCACTATAACTATATCGCATCGCTCAAGAAATAAACGATCGACCACAACAACAAAACAGTTCAGGTGTTTGAGAAGAATCAAGTCACATCGGGCCTGCTCTAGACTGTTCTGCTGGCGTCATCATGGAAAGGAAGCCAGGTCTCTGCAATAAATCTGTAGGTTAGCTGCTTAGAAACCGAACGCAGATCTTGGATCCCAAGCTGTTACGAATGACGAAAAAGCATATGGGCTAATACATCCATCCTGGGTTTTTTTTCTGTCTTTTTTTTTTTTTTTCTTCATATAACGTCAACATATGTTCGTAGTATCATACAGTGTCTGACGTCGTATCTCTACACCCAGTGAACATTTTTTCTCTCCCCCCCCCCTGTTGTTGTTGTTGTTGTTGTTGTTGTTGTTGTTGTTGTTATTGTTGTTGTTGTTGTTTGTTTGTTTGTTTTATTTGTGAAGTGAGTGAGTGAGTGAGTTCTTTAGTTTAGAGTTTTTCTTTCACACTTGTACTTATGTCACATTTTCAGCCCCCGTTCTTGTACTTTCTCCATGCCAGTGTGTGTGTGTGTGTGTGTGTGTGTGTGTGTGTGTGTGTGTGTGTGTGTGTGTGTGTGTGTGTGTGTGTGTGTGTGTGTGTGTGTGTGTGTGTGTGTGTGTGTTTCTCAGTCTGCTGTGGCACTGTTCCCTCTACTGGTCTACTGTCATCATTAAAAAGATATGATACTTACAATGTTGAGAAAGCCCAGTTCGAACAGTTTCGTTCATATAATACGACAATGTTGAGAAAGCCCAGGTCGAACAGTTTTCGTTCATATAATACTTACAATATTGATAAAACCCAGGTCGAACAGTTCCGTTCACATAATACTTACAATATTGATAAAGCCCAGGTCGAACAGTTTCGTTCACATAATACTTACAATACTGATAAAGCCCAGGTCGAACGGTTTCGTTCACATAATACTTACAATATTGATAACGCCCAGGTCGAACAGTTTCGTTCATGCAATGCTTACAATATTGATAAAGCCCAGCTCCAACCGTTTCGTCGTCAGCATGCATGGCTGGCTCCCCTTGAAACTCGATCTGATGCCAGTGGCGATAGCGTCGGTGCCAATGACCATGGTCATTCCCATGGACACAGTCGGAACTAGCACCGGTGCGATTGCCAGTTCTTTGTTTACCCCGGTTCGAATCGCTGTTGCCTTTTTACCCCTGGCCGACTGCTAATCGCACCGGAATCTCGTTTGTACCATGACACAAACGTTCGTACATACGTACAGGAAGTAAAGGCGCATTAAAAAAAAAAAACAAACAAACAAAACGAAAAACAAACACCAAAAGCAACAACAACCGTTATTTTATTCGTTCTTGTTTCACCTGAAGAAGACCTAAGAGGTCGAAACGCGTTGTGTGTTTGTCTTGTGTCTCGTTTGTCCACGTTTCTCTGGGCGGTTCGCTGACATTTATTCAAGATTTGTTTAGATTTCCGCCTGCAGTCGTCTCACTTTGCAACTAGAACAACAACCGTTACGGCGTTCTCAAGCGCGACAACTCTTCCAACCTCACTTAAACGAGAGCATCCAATGTCGCACAACGGCTGCCGTTTGATATCTGAGTAAACGGTCTGACTTATTGGAACGGACCCGCTGCACGCGCGAACATTGAGAGAGAGATATACAATGTTGCTTATCGCTCACCCGACTGCAAAGGACCTGATCAGAGCTGTTCCTGTGTTGAAGTCAACTCACAAGTCGTTAAAAAAAAAATCACACAACCCTTTCAACTACACCTTCTAAAAAACACATAAGATATTTCATTAGAAATCTTTCTTCCGTGAAAATCACAGGTCGCGTGAAAAATGTTGATCTCTTTGAGAAATTCAATGATCACACCGGATGGGACATCTCTGAACATCTCTGAACTGGGTTTTCATGGAGTGTGCTGTAACGCGCGAACATTTCCATCGTTTGGGTTGTTTTCGATTGTGTTGAACATTTTATTACCATCTACATTGTGACTGCAGACCCATCCTACGTTTGTCATAAAAAAAAAGAAGAAGAAAAACTCATGTAAGTCACCCCCAATCTGTTGTGGCAAATTGTAAACACACATGTACGTGACAAACTGTAAACACACATATGTGTGACAATTGTAAGCACACATACATGTGACAAATTGTAAACACACACATATATGTGACAAACTGTAAACACATATATATGTGACAAACTGTAAGCACACATATATGTGACCAAACTGTAAACACACATACGCACACTGGTGCACACATAAAGACTTTCTACGTCCCACCAGGCAAACAATTTATGCTACTGTAATATACCATCTGCATACAAGTGTGTTCAGCTCCCCCTGTTGGTCAGTCTGATCACAATGCCATTCATCTCTTGCCAGCTTACAGACATGTACAGATTGGAATTGTTTTTGAATTCTAGTTTTGACATTAACGAAGCCACCGATGTTATTTCCAGCTACATTTCTTTCTGTGAACACATGATTGTACCTACTAAAACTATCAAAATATTTCCCAACAACAAACCTTGGGTTACAAAATCTCTGAAAATAACTCTAAATGAGAAAAAAAAGAGCTTTTCAATCAGGCAATAAAAGCGATCGTAAGGTTGTACAAAAGAAACTGCAAACGGAGATTGAAGAATCAAAGAGAGCTTACAAGAGAAAAGTTGAAAACATGTTCCAGAATGGAAATATGCGAGATGCATGGAAAGGAATAAAGGTTTTATCAGGTTCAGGAAAATGTTCAAACCAAAATATTAGTACAAAAAAAAAACAGCAAAAGAACAGAAGCAATTTGCAGAAAAGCTGAACGATTTTTTTTTACTGTAGATTTGATGATAAAGATTTTAGTAAAGAATTAAAGGAAGTGAAGGAAGAACTCCAAAGCAATGTTAAAAACGATGTTGATGGAAGTGATTCTGTTGTGATTGAGGAAAAATGATGTTCAGTTTTTTTTCAAACGTTTAAATGTGAGAAAGGCAATGGGCCCTGATAATATCTGTGGAAAATTGTTGAAGGTGTGTGCTTCTCAGCTCTATGTTTACAGTCGTTTGTTTACCTGGTCACTTAGAGAATGTATAATTCCTGTTTTATGGAAAAATGCCACTGTATGTCCTGTTCCCAAAAAACGCAACCCAAGCTGTTTTAAATGATTACCGACCAGTTGCCCTCACATCTGTTGCAATGAAATGTCTTGAAAGAATTGTCCTCGGTTATGTTTTAAAAGATACTACACAGTACCAAGACCCGTTTCAGTTCGCATACCAACAGAACAGATCAACAGATGATGCCACACTCACACTTCTCCATCATGCTTTTTCACACACCTCGAAAAACCTGCCTCCTTTGTACGCATTCTCTTTATTGATTTCTCATCAGCATTCAACACCATACAACCACATCTGATGGCAAAGAAACTCATTAACATAAATGTGGGTAACAAGCTCATTCTTTGGATAATTGATTTTCTTACACAGAGGACACAGTCTGTTCGATATCAAAGTGTTGTTTCGTCTTCCAGAGTCATTTCAACTGGCGCCCCAGGGTACTGTTTTATCACCAGTGCTTTTTACTCTGTACACAAATGATTGTTCAGGAAGTGATTCAACTTTGTACATTAAATATTCAGATGACTCAGCACTTGTGGATCTTTCCAACTCTGATTCTGTTTACTTCAAGGAGGTTCAAAGATTTGTTGACTGGTGCGATCATAACTATCTTGATCTGAATGTAACAAAAACGAAAGAAATGTTGATTGATTTTAGAAAGAATCCAAAAGCTGTACCACCACTTTTTATCAAAGGTGCTGAAGTAGAACGTGTTGAACATACAAACAAATATTTAGGAACTTTTATAGATAATAAGCTGAATTTTAAATCCCATGTTGAGTATGTCCACACAAAAAATGTCAAACCAGATTATATATTGTCTTCGCAAGCTGCGATCATTTCATGTGAATACTGACATTCTTCGGACATTTTATTCATGCTTCTTGGAATCTGTTCTAACTTTCTCATTATGTGTTGGTATGGTGGGTTGACTGTGAAGAGCAGAAATGTGCTTGAGAAAGTGGTGAACGTGGGAGGAAAAATCGTTGGTGAGAGACAAAAAAGTCTGAGTGAGCTATACAGGTGCCGTGTTGTTTGTAAAGCGAAGAAGATTACGTGTGACCAGACCCACGTTCTTGCAAATCAGTATGACCTTCTTCAGTCAGGACGAAGATATCGATCGGTTAAAT
>JADBJO010001174.1:300000-302500 GCA_016801955.1 Conus betulinus
CAACAACAACAACAACAGCAACAACAACAAAACCGTCTCACGTAGTGCTTGATACGGGCCAGACTTGGGGTAACATATCCAGATACAGTTAGTACGAAATGTTCAGACGTAAGAAAGTACAGGGGGCCCACATCATTCTGGAAACTTGTACAACATGAAAAGCTGGCGATGGGCAACTCTGGCACGTTTTCACGTTTCGTCTTCAAAGCTTTGCAGTTTTTGTTACGGGAGGTTAAAGCACACACACACACACACACACACACACACACACACACACACACACACACACACACACACACACACACGTTTCACACTGATCGTCAACAGCTTGTTGAAATTAACTCCAAAAGGTCAAAGTTACTCCATTTACAATTTGGTGTCTCTCAGGGGTTAATATTGGGGCCCCTTCTCTTTTTCTTTATTTATAAAATGACTCACCATTGTTTATAGAATGTTGTTGTGAAATGTTTGCTGATAATGCCTCATTACAATCTCACAGTAGTAACCCTACTGAACTGGTAAATAACCTGCAGAAAAACATCAACAAAGCTAATTACATGGACAGAAAAATGAAACATATGTCCCTCAATGCTAGTAAAAACAAATGCATGTATGTCACAACACGCCAGGAACGACAGAAAATGACATCCTCATTTGCGCCATTACATGCCCAAGGACAAAAGATTGAAGAGGTTACATCGCATAAAGTTTTAGGCGTTATCATTGACAACGATTTATCTGGTTTTACCACATTGCGGATCTTGGAAAACGTATTTCTAAGAGAATATATCAACTTTCAAAGATAAAAAATTTCTAAAATCTCCACTCCAGAAAGATATTCTTTCATGCGCGCATTCTTTCGCTAAGCAATTATGCATCCACGTTATGGGATAATGCCAGTGAAACTAATCTGAAACAAATAAGTCGTCTGCATAAAAGGGCCATTAAGTTAATTCAGCTGAAATCCAATATATTGACAAAGATGACAAAACTTTAAGTATTCTTCCATTTAAAGACAGACTCTACTTCAACAAATGCTTGAGCATGTACAATGTAATGATGGATCAGCCCCGAAGATATCTTTGAAAGCTTTGTCTTCAATAGTCACAGACATCCACATAAACTGTCTCTTCCCAGACCTCGATGTAATCTGTATAAATCAAGTTTTCTGTACTCTGGAGGGAGCGCATGGAATATTTGCCTTCCTCCATAAAATCATGTCGCTCAAAAACCTATCTTTAAAAAAGCACTAAAAATGCATCTGATAGAAACTCTGCGCATCAGTTGAAGTCATTTCCCACACACACACAGTTTTAACGTTTCGTATTCGAAGCTTTGCAGTTTTCGTTACGGGAGGTTTAAAAGCACACACAGAGACACACACAGACACACACACACACACACACACACACACACACACACACACACACACACACACACACACACACACACACACACACATTATAGGGCCATCATGTGGTCAGTGTTTTACGTTAGGCATTGTAATTGTTGTCCCCCCTCCGTTTTTCTTTGTGCTTGAAAAACTGTAGTCGATATCAAACAGGGGGACAAGGGAGAAACATTCCCGCCCCCCCCCCCCCCCCCCCCCCCCCCCCCTTCCCATGCTTTTTCTTCCTTTATTTCAACATTTGCCCCCTTACAACAATGCGCCAAACCCTTGTGGCAGCATGTCATGTTAGAAAACAGCAGTTAATGATTGATGTATGTGGAATTCAAACTGAATTGTTCAAACGAAAGCTTCCTTGTCTGAATTGTGAAAATGTTGATGTAACATGCGTTAGGAAAAGCAGAACCTTCAATGCATGGTAGTGAAAATAAAAAAGGGGAAAAATGGTTTTTACGTTATGAGGCAATAGTTAGCCAAAGGGCGTCAGTGCTTTACTGTCTAAGGTCAGGAGTTGCTCAGCGTGTTATTTCACAAGGCCAGTGGTAGTCAAAGCCTTACACTACAAATCCTGCAGTTGGACAGTGGTTTATGTCATGGTCTGTATTTCATATCACAAAAGCAGTCGTTGGGTCAGTGTTTTACGTTATGAGGCCAGGGGCTGGTCAGTGTTTTACAGTATAAAGCCATTAGCTGGACAGTGACTTACATTATAGGGTCAGTAACTGAAGAGTCTCTCACATTATATGGCCCATACTTGGTCAGTGCTGTGTGTGTGTGTGTGTGTGTGTGTGTGTGTGCGTGTGTGTGTGTGTGCGTGCGTGCGTGTGTGTGTGCGTGCGTGCGCGTGCGCGCGCGTGTGTGTGTGTGTGTGTGTGTGTGTGTGTGTGTGTGTGTGTGTGTGTGTGTGTGTGTGTGTGTGTGTGTGTGTGTGTGTGTGTGTGTGTGTGTGTGTGCGCGCGCGTGCGTGTACGTTTGCCTTATACAACGACTACTTCGTCAATTTTTCGCCTGATAAGGCCGATTCTTGATTAGTTTCGTGCTCGTAGGGCCATAAATAGTTCGACCAGTAACTGGACAGTGTTTTACATAGCT
>JADBJO010001174.1:307500-310000 GCA_016801955.1 Conus betulinus
TCACAAAATCACGAGTCCGAACTGTGGGCGCCTGTTGCAGCACAAAATGTCACCCCAGTACAAAATGTCGAACTGTGGGCGTCTGTTGCAGTACAAAATGTCACCCCAGTACAAAATGTTGAGCTGCAGGCGTCTGTTGCGGTACAAAATGTCACCCCGATACAGAATGTAGGATTGCGGGCATCTGTTGCAGTACAAAATATCACCCCGATACAGAACGTAGGACTGCGGGCGTCTGTTGCAGCACAAAATGTCACCCCCAGTACAGAATGTGGAATGTGTGGGCGTCTGTTGCAGTACAAAATGTTACCCCGGTACAGAATGTGGAATTGTGGGCGTCTGTTGCAGCACAAAATGTCACCCCAGTACAGAATGTCGAACTGCGGGCGTCTGTCGCGGAGTCAAAATGTCACCCCAGGCTCCAGGTTGCAGTGTGTATCGGCACGTCACACACACCGGGGAACAAACTGTCATCAAATGGTACGGGTGGGATCTGACCGGGTTCATCTTCTGTGATACGGGTGTACCTGGTGATGTAAGCAGTCAATGGTGACCGCCAACGCCCCAAGTTTTACTGCCAATAATAGTGTTAGTTTCAATTAGGTTAGCGACGCGTTCTCTGAAGCTGGTGGTGATGATGATGGTGCTCGTTGTGAGTGTCAGAACGAAAGTCCAAGTCTTTGACCTACCCCGCGCTGTTCTTGCATTCTGACGTTGAAAATGTGGAGAGACCTCTAACTGTGATGGTGACGACGAGGACGATAATGATAATGGTGACGACTATGTAGCTAAATGACATCGCATTAGACATATGTTAGGGAATTCACACACGCGCGCGCGCGCCCACACACACACACACACATCACCGTTTTACAGTTTGGGAATAGGGTCTAATCAGTCGCTTCTTATTGTGATCTCGACGCAAATGTGGAGTATGGAAGGTGAAAACGCCTTTATTATCATTACAATAGAATCTGAATTTAACATATAAAGTAACTGCTGAAATGTATCAAAAAAAAAAAAAAAAAAAAAAAAAAAAAAAGCGAACAGTTTTGCAAGGTAAGCATAGTCTCATACTTTTTTTTTTTTTTTTCAGAGCTTGACCTAGCGTATGATAGGCTTCATTTGGGTGGTGATCCGGGGATTAGAACGGCCACTGTGGTGGTACAAATTGTTCAAACTCGATTTCGACACTCTTTTGATACGCCAGTATCGTCCTTTAGGCTTTCTCATCTGTCCAGCTCCACCTTACCGCCTGAATCACACAATACAAGTGATTATTAGCCTGACCCGTGCAAACTTCTGCTACCGTAACAACTGATTTCCTTTCTGCAGCAGACATTCTTTACCAGGCTGACATTCTTTACCGCAGCGTTGGTACAGAATGTCCCCTGGGACGACATTCTGTACCATGATGACATTTTGTGTCGCAATGTCCGAACAAAATGTTGACTGGGGTGGTATTTTGTACTGCAACAGTCAAAATTGTTATATTATTCTATTGTCGCCCTGCTGGTGTCCTTGTAGTGTTAGTTCCCTAAACTTTACTTCAGGCAAGGTTATTGTTGTTTGCCGTATCACCTGAGATGGAGATTCAACTTTCTTAAAATTCCCACAACAAAACTTTAAGTACGATATGTTTACCTTGTAAGGCCAGTTGTTGGTCAGGGTGTAGAACTTCTTGTAGGCTGCATAGAACGGTTCGATCAGCTCCTGAAAGAAAAAAAAGAAAAACACGAGAGCACACACACACACACACACACACACACACACACACACACACACACACACACACACATACACACCATCAATTATATTCCACCCGTATCGACCATGGACGCCATGTCCGGACTGTAAACAAGTTATAATCAGAACTCTGGACAAGCAGTAATAATTGGAGGGCGCTCGGGAGAGCATAGACCTCCACAAAGATCAAACAGATCCTGGATCTGCCTTTTGATCTGGATCCGGATCCGTGCCGAAATTCCATGCTTAGTTCCTAAGCCACGTTTCATCTGTCAACCACATTTCGTGGAGGTCGGGGTTCTGGTTTGAGTGTGTGTGTGTGTGTGTGTGTGTGTGTGTGTGTGTGTGTGTGTGTGTGTGTGTGTGTGTATGTGTAATCTTGCTGATAGACAACAAACCAACCACCGATCAGCAGACACTAGTGAAAGCATAACGTCAGTGGCAGAGTTAAAAATCATAATGTTATTCGTTTATGGAATACAAGACCTTGGGTTTTGAACTTGCGCACGTGCACACACACACACACACACACACACACACACACACACACACACACACAGCACACACACGCGCGCGCTCGCTCATACTCATACACCACACACACTCAGGTTCGCTCTCTCTTGCTTACCTCTGATACCTGCAGTGGACCCAGATGGTGTGGTTGGTAGCGTACACCCACCAGCTGTTGAATGACGACAGAGAGATGAAATTACGTCACACAACACGTAATGAAAAAAAAAAAAGACATGTCGGC
>JADBJO010001174.1:317500-330000 GCA_016801955.1 Conus betulinus
CAGACAGACAGACAGACAGACAGTCAGACGGACAGACAGTAGACAGACAGCACTTAATCGCTCCTTTAAATTGTCGCGGTACAAATTTGCCGCGCCAGCCACTGTAACCATGTGACAGTGACCATGGGTGTTAACGCATTTGTCAGCATGTATGTACGTTTACTGAGCGTGTGCGTCAGTGCGCTGGTCAGTGTGGTCCTGGCTGACCTTTCTGCCCATTCCTGGCTCGATGGGCAGACCCTTGACCAGGCAGATCCCTCTCTCGCTTAGAATGTTCATCCACCTGTAACGACACGGGTGGGTTGAGCAGAATAACGACAAACCTGTAATGACACGGGTGGGCTAAGTAGAATAATAACACACCTGTAAATACACGGGTTGCTTGAGTAGAATAAAGACACGCCTGCAACGACACGGGTGAGTGCAGTAGAATAATGACACTCCTGTAATGACACGGGTGGGCTGATTAGAATAACGACACTCCTGTAAAGACACCGGTGGGTTGAATAGAATAACGACACTCCTGTCATGAAACGGGTGGGTTGAGTAGAATAATAACACACCTGTAATGACACCGGTGGGTTGAGTAGAATAACGACACACCTGTAACACCGCAAGTGGGCTGAGTAGAATAATGACACAGCTGTAATGACACAAGTGGGTTGAGTAGAATAATGACACGTCTGTAATGACACGGGTCGGTTTGAGTAGAACAATGACCCAACATAATTTAATGATTCAGTTGTTGCTTGATCGATAAGAATAACGAACCCCTGTAAAGAACAGGCGTCACTGGTTGATTGATGAAGTGGGAATAATGACTCACCTGAAAATGACACGTGTTAATGACTGAAAAGAATTGTGACCGTCCTTTCATTAAGACACGCATCACTGATCGATTGACAGAATAAAGTACTGACCCGTTTATAAATGACAAAAGTTAGTGACTGATCAGAACAATCAACACACCCATAAGGAAGGCGAGTCATTAATTCATTGACAGATTGATTGATCGATTAGATCAGAATAATGACTCTCTTGTGTATCACACGCGTGTTCGACCCATTGAAATAATGACCAATCCGTGGATGAGACAAGTTATTGATGGGCTGGAATAATGACCAACCTGTTTAATGAGTCGTACCGTGTCATTTCGTTAACTAATTAGTCAAAAAGGTGACCGTCCTGTAAATGAGACGTGTGTTTCTGATTGATTGATGGAATGGGCTAATGGTTGGTCCATTGATTGGTGGATTGGTTGGATGGTTGGACTGATGGATATGTAGATGATCGATCAACTGAGTCATTGGTCAGAATGGAACTATACGCATTCAGAAAAAGACGAAGGACAATTACAAGAACATGAAATGAAGGACAGAGACACGAGAAAAAAAAACACAGAGGGAGAACAAGCTGAGGAGGAGAGGAGGAGGAGGAGGAGGAGGAGGAAAAAGGAGGAGAAAGAAAAGAGGTAGAAAGAGAGACGACGACGACGACGACGAACGAAGAAGAAGAAGAAGAAGAAGAAGAAGAAGAAGAGAAGGAGGAGGAGGAGGAGGAGGAGGAGGAGGAGGAGGAGAAGGAGGAGAACAAAAAAAGCAGAGAGAGAACAAAAAGAGAAGGAGGAGTACAGGAGGAAAAAAGGAGGAGAGGAACAAAAGAAGAAGAACAAGAGGAGGAGGACGAGGAGGAGGAGGACGAGGAGGAGAAGGAGGAGGAGAAGGGTAACAAAACTGTTGAGGGAGAACAAAAACAGGAGGAGGAGTACAGAAGGAAAGAGAGGAGGAGGAAGAAAAAAAAAAAGGAGAAGAAGAAGAAAAAGAGAAGAAGCAGAAGAAGGGGAGGAGAAGGAAAAGGAGGAGGAGGAGGAGGAGAAGGAGGAGGAGGAGGAGGAGGAGAACAAGGAGAAAAAACAGCAAGGGGAGAACAAGAAGAGAGGAGGAGGAGGAGGAATACCAAAAAAGAAGAAGAAGAAGAAGAAGAAGAAGAAGAAGAAGAAGAAGAAACAACAACAACAACAACAACAACAAAAACAGCAACAACAACAAGAACTGACAGGAACAACGATGGTAACAGGTCACGTGACATGTACACATACCGTAAAACACCCTCGTCACTTTCCATCACTTCCTCGTATGTCACTTCCGGTATCGTTGACTGTAATCAGAGAGACAGGGGAGGCGGGGATGAGGGAGAGGGGAGGAGTGAGGGCAATGAGGAAACATTTCTGTATAAACTTGTATTTCTAGGAAGACAAGAAAAGAAAAAAAAAAAAAAGCGAATGAATGACATGGGGGGGGGGGGGGGGGGGGGGGAAGGGTGAAGGGTGAACAGAACTAAGAAGGCAAATAATTAAGAAATGACGGACAAAAAAAGAGAGAGAGAAGGAAGAGAGGAAGAAAGGGGAAGACAACACAGACACAGAGAGACAGAGAGAGAAAAACAGACAGACAGACAGGCAGCAGACAGACAGAACAGGCAAAACAACAACAACAACAAAAATAAAAAAAAGAGAAAAAAGAAAGAAAAAAAAAAAGAAAAAAAAAAGCGATGTAAAGAAATAAAGAAAAAGATCACACACACAAACAGAACAACAGAAGACAAAAAAAAAAAAAAAAAAAAAAAAAAGAAACAGAAAAAAAAAAAAAAAAAAAAAAAAAACAAAAACAAAACACAGAAACAAGATAACGAATAGAGAACGATAAAGGAACAACACTCACGTCTGTAGTATAAGTCATGCTGATGATGGTTTCTCTGAGCTCCTTCATGGACTCTGGGGAGTAGCAATGGAACTTGAGGAACTTGAGAGGAAACACTCCTGTGTGACCGTCTTCATCTTTCCAATGTACCACCAGACACCCCTCTCCTGTCGTCATCATCATCATCATCATCATCATCATCATCGTCGTCGTCGTTCATCATCATCATCATCATCATTATCGTCACCTTCGTCGACACTATCAACACCAATATTGTCATCATCGTCATCATAAACGTCAACATCGTCGTCATAATATTCTCCTCGTCGTCGTCGTCGTCGTCGTCAGACAGTCGTCATCATTATCATCATCGACAATTCCAATATGAGCATCTTTAGTAGAAGGAGCGTGGAGTAATGAAACGGTGACAGTAGTACTGGAAATACCTTTGATATGAACAGCCATATACACTCTGTGGATGTTCATGTGATCGATTATTTGACTGAGCACATTGTAACTTCCCCTACCATCATCCACGGCAGACGACACCACAAGATCAGAAGGTATCTGGTCATAGGCCATCTTTGGCTGACCGTTGCCGTCAAACTTGCAGTCTGGGCAGAAACAGGTGTGCCTCAACCACAAGCTGTGGTACCTGTAACGACACAAAACAGGTGTACCTCAACCACAAGCTGTGGTACCTGTAACGACACAATACAGGTGTACCTCAACCACGGGATGTGATACCTGAAGCGATACAAAGAGGTGCGTACCAACCATAAAATGTGATACTTGTAACAACACAAAAACAGGTGCACCTCAAACACGGGCTGCAATACCTGTAGCAACACAAACAGGTGCACTTCAAGCATAAAGTGTGATACTTGTAACAACACAGAAAAAGGTGTGCCTCAACCCACGGCTGTGATACCTGAAGCAACACAATCAGGCGTGTAACAACCATAAAGTGTGACACTTTTAACAACACAAACAGGCATGTCTCAATCATGTGATATCTGTGGCAACAAAATCAGGTGTGCTTCAACCACGGGCTCTGATACCTTTAACAACAGAAACAGGTGTGTATCAACCATAAAGTGTGATATTTGTAATAGCACAAACAGGTGTGTATCTACCATAATGAGTGACAATTGAAACAACACAAACAGGCGTACCTCAACCATAAAAGCGTAATACCTGTAACAACACAAACAGGTGTGTTATCAACCATAAAGTTTAATATTTGTAACAACGAAAACAGGTGCGTATCAATCATTAATACTTGTAACAACAAAAACAGGTGCGTATCAATCATAAGATGTGATACTTATGAGAACACAAACAGGTCTGCCTCAACTACTGCTACTACTACGACTACTGCTACTAACACTAGTACTCTAGTACTACAACTACTATTAAAACCACGGTAGGTAGGTACTCAAGGTCTGACCAGCGCGTTGGGCTAATGCGTAGGTCAGACATCCGCCGAGTCGTAGCCACGAGACCCTCTTCTTCCATTGTCTCATCTTAGTTGTTAATTCATTTATCCATCAGCTTCAAATCATGCGTAGTGTGGTCTCAAAACTTAGCGGATGTGGTGTAGTAGCGTATATGGACTAGTCCTCACGCAGTGACGCCTCCTTGATGAAACTGAAACTGAAAATACTACTTCTGATACTATTACTGTTGTTGTTGTTGTAATCATCATCATCTCATCATCATCATCATCATCATCATCACCATCATCGAAAATAATCGAAAATTATCACTGTCGACACCACCGTCATCACCAACTGATACACTGTACACAGAAAGCTGAAAAGGAGAAGCTGTCACGGACAAGATCTATTTACCGTGAGACTTTCCCGTCCTCCCACGTGACCTCTACGTGCTTCCCGTTCTCCACCACAGCGAGGCTCTTGACGTTGTATCCGGTCACGTGTGGAATCTGAGACGACACGTCTGGTTTTGATTGACTTTGTTGCTCTTTGAGTTGTTGTTTACATCCGACTTCAATGAAACAAAATCCATTTAGTTTGTTCGTTTTTGTGGAATGTGATGTGAATTGATTTGGTAGCGACGCGAAATGTATGGCAGGATATTAGAGGGAGAAAACTTTGCCCCAAAATGTCGACCAATGAGCGGAAGGTATCCTTAGTGGTTACATCATGTGTCTCGGCAATGGTTGTCACTGTTTGCATCAGCGCAAGAGAGTTTGAGGAGACTGAGAAGCAGGCAGGAAGAGGCTGACAGACAGGAAGAGAGAGAGACTGACAGAAAGAGAGAGAGAGAGAGAGAGAGAGAGAGACAGACAGACAGACAGACAGACAAGAGAGAGAGAGAGAGAGGAGAAGAGGGAGTGACAGACGGGGTTGAGAGAAAGAGCGAGCGCGCGAGCGAGACAGAGAGAGAGAGAGAGAGAGAGAGAGAGAGAGAGAGAGAGACAGACAGACAGACAGACAGACAGACAGAGTCAGACAGACAGACAGACAGAGAGACGGGCGGACAGACAGGCAGGCAGGCAGGCAAGCAGGCAGACAGACAGACGGACGGACGGACACTCAACCGTTCTTTCATCGTAAGCTCCTCTCTCTATGGCGGTATTCAGATGGGTGCGGTGTTGAACGGCCTGTCGTACATCTGACATTGTCGTTCCTGCCAATCATCATCATCATCATCATCATCATCATCATCATCCTCATCCTCATCATCAATCATCATCATCATCATCATCATCATCATCATCACCACCATCATCATCATCATCATCATCATTATCATCATCATCGTCATCATCATCATCATCACCATCATAATCATCATCATTATCATCATCATCATCACCACCACCACCACCACCACCATCACCATCATCATCATCATCATCATCACCATCACATCACCATCACCATCATCATCTCCATCGTGATCATCATGATCATTGTGTGCATCATGATCACGATCATCATCATTCTAGTCATTCTCATCCTGACTTTCATCGTTATCATCATCATTATGATGTTCATCATGATCGTGATCATGATTATCATCTCATCATCATCATTATCATCATTTTCACCAAAACCACCGCCACCACCACCACTACCACCACCACCGCCATCATTATCATCATCACATTAGCAATGGTAGTTGTCGTAGAAGTAGGGAGTGCAGCATTAGCAACAGTGTAAAAACTGATAGCAGTAAACAACAGCAGCATGATAGTGGCAGCAGTAACAACAGCAGCATGATAGTGGCAGCAGTAACACAGCAGCAGTAACAACAGATAGTGGCAGCAGTAACAACAGCAGCATGATAGTGGCAGCAGTAACAACAGCAGCATGATAGTGGCAGCAGTAAGCAACACAGCAGTATGATAGTGGCAGCAGTAACAACAGCAGCATGATAGTGGCAGCAGTAACAACAGCAGTATGATAGTGGCAGCAGTAACAACAGCAGTATGATAGTGGCAGCAGTAACAAGTGGCAGCAGCATGATGAGTGGCAGCAGTAAACAGCACAGTAGCATGATAGTGGCAGTATAATGGCAGCAGCAGCAGTGATCGTGACAGTAGTAATAGCAACAGCGGTTGTAATCGCAGTCGTACTAGTGGCAGCAGTAAGTATTCTCTCTAATCGCAGTCGTCTCTCTCTCTCTCTCTCTGTCTCTCTCTCTCTCTCTCTCTCTCTCTCTCTCTCTCTCTCTCTCTCTCTCTCTCTCTCTCTCTCTCTCTCTCTCTCAGTCAGTGTCGGTGCATGTTACTCTTCAGTGCATATTGCTCTTCCTCATGATCTCCCTTGTCTCTGCCTATTCGCCCGTCTCTCTGACCTTCCATCTCTTGGTCCTGTCCGTCCGTCTGTCTGTCTGCCTTTCTATCAAATACCATATAAACCTATCTATATTCCATCTTTCATACCATATAAACCTATCTTTATTCCATCTTCCATACCATATAAACCTATCTTTATTCTATCTTCCATCTGTCTGCCTTTCTTTCAGACACCATATAAACCTATCTATATTCTATCTTCCTCCTGCTTTCTTTCTGTTTGATAAACCATCAAACGATAAACACCCAAACATCTTACTCACTCTTCGCTTGTTCCAGAGGCGAGGCGGAGAAAGAGGAAGCGGAAGTGGAAGAGGCACGGGCGAGACGGGAAAGTGACGACAAGAGAAGAGGGTCGTGGGACGGATGACGTAGCGGACGCCCACTGGCCAGCAGACGACGCCAATCTCTTTATCACATTCCACCGACCCATTGTAAGGAATGATGTTCAAATGGCGAGGACTGTAAACCTGAAATGAGAAGACTTAAGTGAACAACTGGACAGTGGATGGATAGACGGATCATTTGATAGGGCGAACAGATGATAGGTGGATGAATGAATGGATGAAGAGATGGATGGAAGGATAGATGAATTAATTGATGGATTCACCGACTGAGAGTTGGATGAATGGATGAATGGACGAATGAATGGCTGGGTAGGTAGGTGGGTAGGTAGATGGATGATTTATCAGATTAGAGAATGGATGGGATGAGTGGGTGGGTGGTAGACGGATGGATAGAGAGAGAGAGAGAGAGAGAGAGAGAGAGAGAGAGAGAGAGAGACAGACAGACAGACAGACAGACAGACAGACAGAGAGAGAGAGAGAGAGAGAGCGGGGTGGGGGTGGGTGACGGAGGGAGGGAGGAGGGAGGGATGAAAAGGTGCGTGAGGAGGTGTATGGGCGAGATGGGTGGACGGATGGATTGATGGACGGATAAATAAATAACCAGTCGGACGGACCGGTTGATGGACGCACGGACTGATGGACATGCGGACGGATGGACGAACAAATGGACAGGTGGATGTATGCACAGAACGATAGACAGACGGTAGGGCGGATGGATGGATGGACGGACGGACAGAACAATGGATGGATGAATGGATGGGCGGATGGATGAATGGACGGATGGATGGACGATGGATGGACGGACGGACAGAATGGATGGATGGATGAAGGGACGGACGGGTGGATTGGAATGAAACTTGATAACATGCCGAATTTGAGTAAAACGGCAGCTTAAAACCTCATTGACTACTTAGCGGCATGGATAGACGGATGGAACAAACAGCAACTGAAACCTGAAATAAGCGAACAATGGAATGATTGAATGAATGGATGGATGTATAGACTGGGCCATATATTCATGGATTTATAAATGGAAGAAAAAATCCACGACGCACGTTCAAAGAATGGGTACTATGAAAACGAAACAAATTCAATTGTTGGGGCCCACACACAAAAAAAAAAAAAAAAAAAAAAAGAAAAAAAGAGAAGGAAGCAAGGATTAATCCAGGAATGATCTGACAAAAACTGAAAAAAAGGTAAGGTAAAAAAAGGTAAGGTAAGGTAAGGTAAGGTAAGGTAAGGTAAGGTAAGGTAAGGTTGCCGATAGCCCAACCGACAGCTGCGCAAAGGGCTATAACAAGGCTGTCACTGCGTTGAAGTCAACTCGCAAGTCATCTAAAAAAAAAAAAAAAGTAAACTCACAAGTCATTAAAAAAAAGACAATGAAAAACCTCTTTTGCTGTTCATTTTGTAAAATTATTGCTGCTTTGTAATTTGTTTATGTAAGCAAAGATCCACTGTCTACTTTGTTGTTATTAGTACAGTTTTCTGTTCATGTTCTCCATTTCTTAATTTCTTCGCTAGTGAGTGAAAGTGTTTACCCTCAAAAACACACACACACACACACACACACACACACACACACACACACACACACACACACACACCTCTTCATTCACACACCCTCTGAAATACACCTTCCAAAAACACATCGGAAAGTTCCCTTAAAAATCTTTCATCTTCAAAACATTGGATCAAATGAAAATATTCGATCTCTTGGTGTTTTTCTTGTAGCTGGCTGCGTCTCGAAGTTGCAAGTAATCGCGAGACTGGCTAAACTCTGGCTCAGCTTGGTCAGTTTCTTTCCGTGTCGCCTGTGCGGGTTTGCGTGCACTGCATGTCTAGCTCCACGTGAACAGTCTGACGAAGGTCCTAAAGGGGTGAAGTTCTCGGGCGAATTAAGCGGGCGTGTGCAGACTACATAAGCAGCTCCATATACTTGACCAGCCGCTACAGGGCTAAACGTCACGGGTGGATGAAGCTAAAGGATCGGCGGGGGAGGGGGTGGGTTAGGGTTACGGGTATTTCCGACCCGCTAGTCCCACCCCATCTCGTGATTCCTGTCATAAAACACAACCAACCAAACAAACAAATAAACAAACAAATTCCAAAACAGTTTACAGTTTGGGGATATCAACGCCAGAAGAACAATCACGTGAGTTCCCCATAGACACCCCCCCCCCCCCCCACACGTCCCTCCTCCCACCCTTCCATCCCTTCCTCCCCACACTCTCCCCACCCCACCTCACCTCCCACTTGACTGCTCGATCCAGCTGTGGACATCCATAGTCCTGCGAGTGGTGTCCAGATGCAGGCTGACAGCGATTCTGCCGTACCGCAGACTGGTAGGTCGCTTTGATCCCCCCCCCCCCCTCTCCCTCCCTGATCCCTTCAGCACAGTGTTCTTGGCAGGTGACTTCCCTCTGGCGCCTGCCCTGACAACCCTATACCGAAAAGAATGGCGCAGGTGTGAAGTACGCTTTTGACTAATCGCGATCACGTGGTAGTCACATGTTAAGTCTAACCTCGTTCTCATCAAAATTTAGAAAGAGAGGGGGTTAGTTACCGCCCCAAGGACATTGACAAACAAAGCGCAGGACAAGAGACGATGCATTTCGACATCTTGGGTCTTCTTCAGGCAAAAAAACAGATCACATTGAACATTAAAGGCAGTGCAAACAAAGAACGAAGAGAAGCTTATCTGTTGTCCATGTGGTAGGAAAGAATGGCCATCAGACAGAAACGACAGAGGGGATTATGGGAGAGGAAAAGGAGGGAGGGGGGGGGGTGCGTGGAGGGAGGGGAGGAGTGAGACGATGGGGTGTGTAGCTACTTTAGTGGGGTGGTGTGATATATGTGACGGTTGTGGTTAAGATGGATTGATAATAATGCTAAGCGGGAGGGGTGGGTGGGGATATATATATATATATATATATATATATATATATATATATATATATATATATATATATATATATATAATGAGTACTAAAACAAGTTAAACGTCTTTTCCCACAGGGACAACTTCAATGTTCAAGCTTTCGCCTCAGAGGCTTCTTCAGGAATAAAACACTTTATAAAAGGATCAATTCTCAGAAAGTTCTTAGAACTGATCCTTTTATGAAGTGCTTTATTCCTGAAGAAGCGTCTGAGGCGAAAGCTTGAACATTAAAGTTGTCCCTGTGGGAAAAGACGTTTAACTTGTTTTAGTATTTATTTTATTCAAATCATCCTGTTGAAGTCGTTTTGTTGAGGCGCGGTGTGAGATTTAGTGAAAATTTTACCTGTGAAATATATATATATATATATATATATATATATATTAAAGAAATTATATAGAGAGAAGGGAAAGTAATGGTAATAATGATAGTGCTAGTAATTATAATAAATAAGTAGAAGAATAAAATGAGAGTAACTGTAATTTAAAGACAATGATGAAAATAGATAAATGATTTTCGCTGGGTGATGAAGGAGGTGGTAGTAGTTATCCGTGGATTGTTGTGAAAGGTGTGTGGGTAATGTTAATAAGGTAGGGAAGCGGATGGAAGATTAATGGGTGATAAGGTATAATTGGGGGGTGGGGGGGGGGGGGGGGGAGGGGGAAAGGGGTGAGTGGGTGGGTGGGGAGGAGGATATGTGTGTGTGTGTGTGGGGGGGGGGGGGGGCAAGAGAAGGAGAGATCATATCTCTCCATCCACTATGAGGTGGGGGGTGGGGTGTGGAGGTTGGGATGTTTTTTCATTGATCATTGCTATCTTTTCTCAACCAACATCAGCATATTAATGCAACACATTATTTCACCTGTTACAATTAACATCATCCCACAGCATTGTTTACTTTTTCAACAACACTATTTGTATGAACCAACCGCATCGTCTCACGCCTCCCCCCCTCCCTCCACGCACCCCCCCCCCCCCCCCCCTCCTTTTCCACTCCCATAATCCCCTCTGTCGTTTCTGTCTGGCGGCCATTCTTCCTACCACATGGACAACAGATAAGTCTCTCCTCGTTCTTTGTTTGTACTGTCCTAAATGTTAAATGTGATCTGTTTTTTTTGCCTGAAGAAGACCCAAGCGGTCGAAATGCATCGTGTCTTGTCCTGTGCTTTGTTTGTCAATGTCCTTGGCGGTAACTAAACCCCTCTTTTTGTAAATTTTGCTTCGTTCTCTGCCATCAGTCACTCCATTTTGAAACTCATTCTCATCGTTGATAGTGCTGCCATACAACAAAATCTCTCTCTCTCTCTCTCTCTCTCTCTCTCTCTCTCTCTCTCTCTCTCTCTCCACCTCACCCACCCACACACACACACACACACACACTCTCTCTCTCTCTCTCTCAAAGAGCAGGATTGCAATTTACATTAAAAAAAAAAAGATGAATTCAAAGAATTCGTCAAAAAAAAAAAAAATTGGAGAGCAATTACATTGTTATATGGTCTTTATAAACTTGGATTAGCAAGCACTGCAACTAGAATAGATCAGGGTTGTTAAATGTGTCCAATGAAGACCAGATAGGACGTATGCCTGGTAGATGCATAGGTGATAAATTCAGACTGATGTATGACTTGATTCTTTATCTGAGAAGAAAATCTTCCTGAACTTCTATTCTTGATTTTGAACAGGCTTTTGAGATAGTGGGTTGGAATTTCGTTTTGAAAGTAACTTGTTTGGGAATGGGGAGGAGTGGGGACAGTCAAAGTAGTTGAGCTGAACGTTTTACACAAAAATTTAGGTCACCGTAAGTGTACACGGATGAGCATCTGACTAGTTTTAAAACTGGAAGAGGCTGCAGACAAGGAGACCCCATTTTATGACATCGTTTTGTCTAATGCGTTGAAGTACTGGCAAACACGAGTAGACAAAATTAAAATATTAAAAGAACATGTGTGAATCGGATCATACACAAAACAGCACAGTTCACTATGTTACAACGGTCTTTGAAAAGCTGAGTCCAGCTATCTTTTATAGAAACAATACGAGGTCTGAATAAATTCAGCAAATTTTTGGTTCTGAATATCGGTTAAAAAAAAAAAAGGCAGTGCCAACATGGCCTGGTGTAGAAAAAGAAACATGTATGCCATATCTTTGAATGTCACGGAATCCATCAAACTTCAGTATTCGGGGAATTTGGTTTACTACAGATCTAACTTACCGTGGACAAAAATGAATCGCAAAACGTGATGAAGATAAAACAGTTGAAAAGAATTTGGTTTGAAAGAATCTTAACATCGCTAAGAATTCTGTTTTCGAAGTCTCTCATTAAAAAAAAAAAAAAAAAAATCATATACATGGGGACACTTCTACCAAATAATTTAATGCAAGAACTGCAAGATCTTTGCATGAAATTTGTATGAAGTAATAAGAAATACAGAATTAGCAGAGAGAGTCGCTCGAAAATGACGAAGGAAGGGTAAATTAATTCAGATTTAAAGTGTTTTATGCAGTCTTAAAAACAACGTTGATCAGAAAGTACTGGACTGGATACCAATTAGTGAAGAGGAATAATTTGTTTTTAAAAACGGGTTCCACGCATAAATGACACAGCAAAGTTTGTCATACAAGTTCATCTGTAGCAATAGCGGAGCCACTGTTCTTCAAAAATAAGATTAATTTAGATGACAGTTGA
>JADBJO010001174.1:332500-340000 GCA_016801955.1 Conus betulinus
CCATGTTAACTTTCTTTTTTTTAACTGTAGTAAAGCAGCAGCTCCTGGGAAAGCGCGCTTACCCGAGTTTTTAATCGGATCACCGTTTCTGATAACAGGACCGCTTTGTCAGCTAAAGAAGAATACAAATCTCCACGGTGTCGTTTATGAAATTTGCACCTCGTCGTCCACGATGTTTAACTTCCTGTGTCAGTTCAATAATAACTAAAAACAAAACAAAACAAAACAAAAAAAAAAAAGAAAACAAAACAAAAACAAAACAAAACAAAACAAAAAAAAACACAAACAAACAGGGCTGCAGACATCGCCCTGTTTCACACCAGAAGCGCATGTGATGGAGTTTGTTGAAGCTGTACCAGATCGCACTCTTGCCTTCAAACATGTATACATATTAATAACACATTATAAAGTTTCTCATGAACACCGCTTTTCAGCAGGACAGGCCACGGTAAAATTCTATTCACTAATTCAGAAGCCTTCTCAAAATCAATAAAGGCACTGAATACTTTACATTAAAAACAAAGTTTCTGTATGTATGCCATCAACAACAGAGGATGTTTTCTTATATCTAGTCTGGTTTTCTACCGTAATGGGTTTTCTTCTACCCACTCCTGTAATTTCCTAATAAAAAAAAAGCACTATAACAATTTACTGCAGACATGACATAACGAAATACCCGTGTAGTTATTTGTTTGCATCACCTTTTTGATACAATGGAATGGCAATGGATTCTGACGCAGATCTGAGCTATATCCAATGATATCATGAGAAATCCATGTATTTAAACCCAAAAATTATAGAAGTAAGTTTGATCGGCAGACAGTGCTCATGAGTTCATCGGCAATTCCATCTGGGTCCAGTAGCTTTCCCAGGCTTCCTCACAGCCACTGAAGCTTTGGAAATGAGACGATTTATGTTCTTATCACCATATTCAGAGTCATTCATGTACTTTTAATTTACCAGATCATTATGAGAATCAGCGTTTCCTTCAAGCAGATTAAAGAAGCAGAAATGATTAAATCATGTTAACAGAGTTATATCATATTCGGGTCATTTTTTCCCCCCTGAAAACTCTGTGAAGACAACTCCAAACGTCTGCCTCACTGTTTACAGATTGGAGAAGTTCTGCCAAACAAAACATCATGACATTGTTTTTTATTTCTCTTCAACAGATGTTTATATTCTCGCCTTGCTTTACAAGAGGACTCACAAGTTGGCATTCCATATAATACCAGTCGTCTTCTTTTCGATATTTTCAATGCTAATCTTTCTTCATACATTCTGCAGTCTCTTTTACACAACATTACGTTTAATGCTTCCTCGATGTTAATACCAATCACCCTTCCTGCCTCTTGCAGGCGTACTTGCATTCGTTGGAAAAAGTTGAATTTCTGAACAAATCAACTTGACCTTCATTCCGCACTAATTTTTCAACTGTGCAGCGCTCACTGTTTACTTTGATAGAGTTGTAGTTATAACACAGTCAGGTGAGGTTCAATTCTAAAGGCATGTGACCGGATTCAGTTTGCTAGGACAGGTACCCCTTGCAACTATCTGAAGTAACCGGGAACAAATCAAACGGCATGAAAAAGATGTCGTTAGCATTACTAACCGCTGTCATTATATGTAACGACCTGGAAGGTCGCCCTTACACACACCATTTAAAACACACAATTTTAAAGCAGTACACATACTAGGCGGTTATTGTCAATAACTATTCAAAACAAAACCCTGAAATCACAAGAAAGATTGAACAGTCTACTATTCAAGTCACCACCTATTTTCTCCCCCAAAATCTTTAATTAGAAAAAGTAAACAATCACACAAAAAATTCTCGCAAAGAAGTAGATTGTGTAGCCAGAAAACACAGGCAACTGATTAAAAAAAAACACTTCAAGAAATGTTTCGACAAAACATACACAATCCACACCAGCAACATAAGAAACAGAAAATGTGACCATACATTTCGGAAAGCAGTCCATTTATGTTTAATGAAGAGATGATACATTTCGTATTTTATCACAAACAGCAACGTATACAATTCATCATTTTCAGCAGAGAAAGTCATAAAATTTACATTTGTAAAAACATAGCACCATCCATGTTCCTTGTAACTTTAGCCCACACTGGCATTTCGGAGATCTGTTCAAGAAGCACGACCTGACGCTCTCTTCTTCTTCTTCTTCTTCCTGTTAGGTGTCCACGGTCATCACATTGACCATTCTGACACCGTTGTGTGGAGGAGCGCAGCGGGATGGATGAAAAAAAAAAAAGTTTCACGTGCTCAGATGCACAGTGCACGGGCGGACACAACCGGTGTCGGCTTACCGCCGGTTCCCTTCACTGGCGCGGAAACATGACCGGACACATTTGCGACCCAGCCACTTTGCTCTCTTAGTTCAACCCGTCTGCCTTCCGCACCCAAAGTGAACCCGCCTGCCGTCCACGAGACGGTAATGAAAGAATAAACTAGCACGTTTACCGTCACTCACTTGCTTTTTTTTTTTTTTTTTTTTTTTTCGTTCAAGGAAGGGAGTTAAATCCTTCCTTAGGTCACGCACTCTGATGGAGGAATCCTCACCAATGACACAGTTATTTCCATGCAGTTTGTGTTTTGTTTTAAGGACACACACACACACACACACACACACACACACACACACACACACACACACACCTGTATATATATATATATATAAACATATAGAAGTGTCCAGCCTGGCCTTTCCGCACAAAACCCAACATCCTCAGACAGTTCCAACTCATTTGTAGAAAGGTCCGTGCGCATAGTTTCGAAGTCTCGTTTTCTTTTCGAGCCAGTCCACCATAGCAGTTGATGAGGTGGTTTCTTGTGAATCTCCACACGAGATCGTCTGTCTTCTTTCTCTAGATATCGCCCATCCTCCTTCGTCAGGTCCTGATTCTGCTTCCCGTAGGTGGCTGACTTCCTCCCGTAAGCCCCTCAGCTCCCCCTGCATGGCAGCACAGTCCTCCCGTAAACCCCTCAGCTCGCCCCTGCATGGCAGCATAGTCCTCCCGTAAGCCCCTCAGCTCCCCCCTGCATGGCAGCATAGTCCTCCCGTAAGCCCCTAGCCCTCAGCTCCCCCCTGCATGACAGCATAGTCCTCCCGTAAGCCCCTCAGCTCCCCCTGCATGGCAGCATAGTCCTCCCGTAAGCCCCTCAGCTCCCCCCTGCATGGCAGCATAGTCCTCCCGTAAGCCCCTCAGCTCCCCCCCTGCATGGCAGCATAGTCCTCCCGTATCGCCTGCTTCACGGCGTCAAGCTTGCCGTGGAATTCGCTCTCCATGGAGTTCAGCTTGCTCATAACGTCGTGAAGCGACGGATCTCTTCCTGACTGGTGGGATGCTCCGTCGTGTGGATGTCCAGGCTTCTTCGAGCAAGGTCGGCTGCTTGCTGATCCTCCGCTAATCAGTGGGGTCTGCCTGGTCCATCCAGGATGGGGTGGGTCTTGGGTTGTTCTCTGCATCACCGAATCTGTGGAAGTCAGCTCGCTCAGAACAAGTAGGAGAGGAGCGAGCCGAATACAGCGCCGTCTACTCGGCGCTGCGACCAGAGCATGGCGACCCGCAATACAAAAGTTGTCTGCCTTGCTCGTTTTGTCGTGAAGCACTGAAATATAGGCAGAAAAAAACAACCACATATGTTGGCCTGAAGGGGGGTGGTACCTGAAGGCGGTGCTCCTTCAGAAAATCGCTGGCGAGATCTCGTGGCACCGGCCGTTCTTCATGCCAGAAACTAAACTGATAAATGACGAAGAAATGGATGTGTGACTGGACACGCGAAAATGCCAGCTCACCACACAGAGAGAGAGAGAGAGAGAGAGAGAGAGAGAGAGAGAGAGAGAGAGATGTTACCACCAATAACAATATATAGCATATGCAACAACAACAACAACAACAATCATACCTCTACAAAAACAGCCGCCTCCAAAACAACAGTTGGGAAGACGTTGAAATTCCTTACATCAACCTATACGGGTTGCCTGCGCAGGTTCTGACCTACCACACAGACCACGTGAAATCTGCCCTACTGCATTTGCCAACACCCCAACAGAAAAGCTCGCGACGGGGACGTGGCCAACGAATTAAAGTAAAAACACACGCACTCCTTTTGTCAAGCGATTCATGACAGAGGACTGTGGCCAGGACAGAGAGGCGGAGACGTTCTACAGAAATCTAAACAAACAAGGCTCTTCTAGCCACTCAAACTGTCAATGAAAAGGAGAACACACAGACGGGCGTGTGCACGCAGATCCAAATGCAAACCAATGTACATGCAGGCCTGCATCGCTTTACAAATCACACGAGGCGCGCGAGCGTGCGCGCACTTGCGCGCACGCACGCACGCACGCACACACACACACACACACACACACACACACACACACACACACACGCACGCACACACACACACACACACACACACACACACACACACACACACACACACACACGTTTAAGCACAACCATTTTCGGCACGCTCACAGAGACATGCACTTTCAATCTAAAATTTGCACACACACACACACACACACACACACGTGCGCGCAAGCACACACACACACAAACACAAACGTGCACACAACATAATATACACAAGCACTTGCATGTATACAGACACAATCCACCGCCCCCCCCCCCCCCCCCCCCCCCCCCCCCCCCCCCCCCCCCCCCCCCTGCATACCGTCCGCTTCCCCTATGCGACGCGCAGACGTAGCAGAATTGAATGGTGTTTACACCGCGTTCAGACATTCCACAGCCCACACAAGTAGGCTGTCAAACGCAAGACACACCCTGAGGTCATTTGTATCGCTGACCTTTCACCTGGATTCTGCGCGCGCACTTTTTAAAGAATGCTGCCATTTGAACGAAAGAAATTGAAGTCCGAACGACATTAACACAGAATAAAACTTTAGGAGCGATCAGACGTTAACAGTGAGGCAACAATGCTTTGACATTAACGTAGATACCTGCTAATAAACCGAGATAGTCAACCCAGATAACATTCGTGTACAGTAATCGATCGTCGCGGACGTAGCCCACAGGCTCACATTTGACAAAAAAACTTTTTTTTTTTTTTTTTTTTTTCCGCGCATCCCACATTGAACTATTTTGTATGCCCTTCTGCCCTTCGCCCTCCATTTGCAAATCAGTGTTTTCGTGTCCGTGTATGTTTGAACTAATAAACACAGTGTCTGATCGATTTCTTAACTGGACTGGCATCCCCGAAAACCATCGCATTTTCGCAAGGGAAGCTTGCCTCGCATGGGTTATCTACTCCTGATCCTGATTGGACATTGCGGGCAATATTGGTAAGGGAGGATGACTCAGATAGAACGCACGCGCGCGCGCGCGCGCACACACACACACACACACTTACAGAAAACGTTGGGCTAAATAGGCTTACTTATTTTTGCGATAAAAGTAATGTAATACCAGGCAATCAAGCAGGCTCTCGGAAAGGAAGATCAACCACTGAGCATGTCGTCAAATTAACAACACAAATAGATTATCAATTTGCTAGACGAAAGAGCGTACTAGCCACGTTCTTTAATATTAAAAAGGCCTTTGACAGTGTATGGCATGCTAGGTTGTTATATGAACTGAAGACGATTGGTGTAGCTGGTAATTTCTACGACTATATCAAAGAAGTTATATGAGAGAAGTTTTTACAAGTCAAAGTAGGAAACACCTATTCCCAGTTTTAAATAATTGAAAATGGGCATTCCTCAAGGTTCTGCTACAGCGCCTAGATTATTTAATATATTGCTCTGTGATCTCCCAAAACACGTCACTTGAAATGCTACAATTGTGCAGTATGCCGATGATCTGGGAATGTGGACAAATGCTTGCATAAGAAAAAAATACATAAAAAAAGACCGATGAATTACTACAGAAACCTACTGGGCGGAGCTCAATAATCTTGGTAGGTACTTATTCATGAATTGTCTGAAACTTTCTCACGAAAACGCATATATGGTTCTTTTCAACAATGGAGATGTCGTCTTTTAAACTTGTTGGGATAACACTTTCTTGATGGGACACGTACACATGGTAAAATTCTTAGGTGTATATTTCACATGAAAGTTAGCATGAATTTTTCGTTTCAATTATCTCTTAAACAAGGCAAGAAAAGAGCTTCAATTTTCTTAAGATATTGAGCAAACAAAGCTGGTGTCAGGGAGTAGAGACGTTGAAGCACCTAGTTACATCTCTAATCCGTTCTAACTTATATGCTCAAGAGGCTTTCTTTAGCGCACCCAAACATTTGTCTCAAAAATTGGAAAGTATTGACAGTAAAGGTTTTACATTATGCCTGGGAGTCCCAGTGCATGCATCAATTATTGGGACTTACAGAGAAATCGATATTTTACCATTAAATGAAAGTAGGAAAGTCACAGTCGCAAAAAAAAAAAAAGAAGAAGTCTTACACAGATACAATTCTAAACTGGAAATGAGACCGAGCAAATTTCGACCTTGATCGCACTGCGCGAAAAAAAAGCTGATCAACCTTACACCTTAGCGTATTCAGCAAAGATGCATTTTGGAAAACAAATATTCCAACCATCTTAAAGTATTTACAGATGGCTCAGTAACCAAAAATAAAGAAGCTGGGTTTGCTTTTGTCATTCCATCACGGAAAATATAAAAATCATATTTATTGGAAAATATAGATCAATATTCGTTGCTGAAATAATAGCTGTACTACTGACCTACACATATTTAACTGACTTACCACTGTCAACCTTTCAAGTGTTGTTCTGCGTAGATTCAATGCCAGTATTTACAATCCATAAAATTTTGGAAATCGAATTCAGATAATTGTATTTTAGAGGGCGTTTATCAATTAATTCATATCTTGAAAGGTACAGGAACTGACTAAACTTTCTTTTGGATTCCTCTACACCGTGGAATCTTGGGTAATGAACTCGCTGTCAGGTGCGCGGAAAAAGGTACTACAACTGAAATGTGTTCACACAACATTAACTTGTTCTTCACGTTGCAAGAGAGTCATCAAATGTTGAAACAAAAGGCTTGGGACTGTTTTAGAAATAGTCCGAAGAACCTAAGTCATTATGTTCAAACACAAGATAGTCAACTTTTCAGTACTGATTATGTCAAAAACATCCAAAATCTGCAAATTCGAGATGTATGTGAAATACAGAAATTTCGTTTCAACATTTTATCGACTGAAACTAGATACTCTAAGAACTAAATATAAAATTTCAACATGAAGTTGGCCATATATGTGGTGAAACAAACACATCAAGAGGCCATGTTGTATTTGAGTGTGCGTCTCTCAGGGCATACTTACCATGTTTCTCGGGCATGTCTGTGATTGTTTTTTTTTTTTTTTTTTTTTTTTTCTGATACTGATCTTGTTTTTAAAGTTACCTCTTGTTTGTTACAAAATCCGGTTATGTATTTCATATGATGCCGGCGGTCTTTGTGTAAATATATGTGCACACCGACACCTAC
>JADBJO010001174.1:345000-347500 GCA_016801955.1 Conus betulinus
CACCCGTCCACAGCCACAGCCCGATCGGTCCCCTCCGCAGCCCTAGAACCGGTAATCCACAGGGAGCAGTCAATGTCAAGTCGTCAAGAGGCAAACCACCGGAGGAGACACTGCACTGCTGCCGAGTCACTTCGGTGGTGTTCAGTGGCGCCTGTTCTGATCTAACATACACAGGACACTTCCTGCTAAGCCCCCCACTGACAACAATAATTGCTTAGTCGCGGAGCCGGCGTGAGTGAGCTCTCCCTCCGGAGGGCGCCACCACGTCCGTCCAACGACAGCCCCCATGGACTCGCCGATACCGGTGACCCCGACTGAAACAAACCAAGGCCATAGACGTGGAGAGAACATCGAAATTGAGGTTACCGTGGGAGCAGGGCATGAAGGGCCACAGTCTTCCCAACTGATCCCGTAGCAAACTCAACTCTAGGCAGGAGCCGGTCGGGGCAGAAAAATCCCACATGACTCTGATGGGAATCGAACCCACGACCTCCCAGCTGGGAGTCCGCGACGCTAACCACTTCGCCACGGCGGCTGGTGAACATGAAAATCTAGGTCAGGCAATTTGCTTTCCATTACCGGAGCGTTATCATTTATTGATTTCAATTCTAGGAGAGCTTTCATATGGTTACTTTCCCCTTGCGCGAATCCCCACATCTTCCCAGGACATAACGAGCGATTGCCCCCCTCCACCCCTCCCCACCCCTCCGCTGACCCCTGTTTGCAAGGAACAAAAACAATAATCGCCGAGACTGCAAATTACACGAACTAGGTAGCGGCCTAGGAATTCGTTCAGCCCAAAAAACGGCTCTAAGGGCCAGCACTGAACAACGTATGGCATTTCCATCGTCTTCTTTGCATTAGACTTGCGACACTCGTTCTCGCTTTCCCCCCACACAAATTCCACATTCAGGTTTGTCTTATGGCAGCCTTAGCACAGCGTTCTATGAGGCAGAGGAGACACTGCACCGCTGTTGACTGCTTTCTGTGGCGTTCAGTGGTGTCTCTTCTGGTCCGTCATGCATGAGGCCGGACACCCAGTGTTCAGCCTCATGCTGACGACAGTAACTGCTTTGGCGCGGAGCCAGCTTGAGTGAGCATCCCCTTTCCGAAAGGCACCAACCACTACCATGTCCATCTAACGGCCATTTTCCACGTGACTTGCCGATTCCGAACGAGCGTGACGCGAGGCCATCACCTTCTTGGGCGGAGAGGGGAAACGGGGTCACCACGAGATGTACTGGAGTACAGGCGTACACAGGTGTACTAGGGTACAAAGGCGTACACAAATGTACTGGGGTACAAAGGCGTACACAGGTGTAATGGGTACAAAGGCGTACACAGGTGTACTGGGGTACACAGTTGTCCACAGGTCTTCCGAGGTTATGGACAAGAATGATCACACAATTTTTATTCCTTTCCACGATCAGCGAGGATGAGGATGACGCAGATGATACTATTGAAAAGTTCAACGGCAGTCAAACTGGAAATTAGATCTTCAGTAAAACGGTGAACAATGTTTATTTCATATGGAAAAAAAAAGATGGTGTGTGAGGGGAGGGGAAAGAAGGGGGGGGGGGGGGGGGGGGGGGGGGTAGGGGGGGGGGGGGGTGCTTCGAGATCCTGGATTTTGCCATTAAGAAGGTATCAACAGCATATAGATGTCAATGGAAACGAATTTTGTGGAATTTGTCTGTTGATTTTGCCAAGGCTCTTAATGTCATAGACCGCAAGTTATTAGAAAAAAGTACCATTGTATGGCATGACACGAAATGCGCTCCAACTTATTTGATCATTCCTAGACAGTCGTTAAGAATTTGTCTGCCTTAATTCTTCAACATCCAATATACTACCTGTCAGATATGGAGTACTCCAGACCTCAGTTTTTTTAGGACCTCTGCTGTTTTTGTAGGTAAACCATATCCCTCTTCATCCAAGAATTTTGTTAACAATTTTGTGGTGATATCTCGATTCATACAAGCAGCTCCAGTCTTAAATCTATATCTGTAATTGCCTCATTGCAAAAGTCTGTTGACATCTTAAGTGAATGATGTAATGTGAATCAGATACCCTAACTCACTAAAACTATGCTCGTAATGATGACGTTACTGTTTGTGTGTTTGTTTTACATTTTTTAAATCCATGACTTTCCACTTCTTTATATATTTTTTGTGTCTTTTTCTTTAGCTGAAATTATGTTTGGCATGTTTGAATCCCCCCTCCCCCCATTCTCTCTCTCTCTCACTCTCTCTCTCTCTCTCTCTCTCTCTCTCTCTCTCTCTCTCCCCCCCCCCCCTCCCCCCTCTCTCTCTCCCTCCATCCCCGCCCTTAACAACAACAAGACTACCCCCCATTTTTTACTGTCTTAAAAACCAGTCTTGCCTTAAGAGCAAGAATGTTGAATATGAATATATATGCTTGTTCACATGTTTGACTTGACTGTCTCATTCCCCGTTAGGCTGCACTGATACCATTGTTTTGGTGACTGATGTTTCCAATA
>JADBJO010001174.1:360000-367500 GCA_016801955.1 Conus betulinus
GTGCTGACGGCTTTTCAAAGTCTGTGGATAACTAGTACATAAAACAAGAGAGTGCTGTGTCACTGGCTTGCATGAACAGGTATGTGCTGTGTGTCACTCACTGGGTAGAAACAGGTATGTGCTGTGTCACTCACTGGTACAAACAGGTATGTGATGTGCCACTCACTGGTAGAAACAGGTATGTGATGTGTTACTCACTGGTATAAACAGGTATGCACTGTGTGTGTCACTCACTGGTATAAACAGATATGTGATTTGCCACTCACTGGTACAAACAGGTATGTGATGTGCACACTCACTGGGTATAAACAGGTATGTGATGTGCCACTCACTAGTAGAAACATGTATGTGATGTGCCACTCACTGGTATAAAACAAGTATGTGATGTGCCACTCACTGGTATAAACAGGCATGTGATGTGCCACTCACTGGTATAAACAGGTATGTGATGTGCCACTCACTGGTATAAACAGGTATGTGGTGTGCCACTCACTGGTAGAAACAGGTATGTGCTGTGTATCACTCATTGGCATAAACAGGGTATATGTTGTTTGTCACTCACTGATATTAACAGGTATGTGATGTGTGTCACTCACTGGTGTAAACAGGTGTGTGCTCTGTCACTTACTGGCATACACAGGTATGTGCTGTGTGTCACTCATTGGTATAAACAAATTTGTACTTTGTCACTCACTGGCATAAACAGGTGTGTCACTCACTGGCATAAACAGGTATGCACCGTGTCATTCACTGGCATAAACAGGTGTGTCACTCACTGGCATGAACAGGTATGTACTGTGTCACTCACTGGCATAAACAGGTATGTACTGTGTCACTCACTGGCATAAACAGGTATGTACTGTATCACTCACTGGCATGAACGGGCATGTGCTGTGTCACTGGTATATAAACAGGTATGTACTGTGTCACTCACTGACATAAACAGGTATGTACTGTGTCACTCACTGGCATAAACAGGTATGTACTGTGTCACTCACTGGCATAAACAGGTATGTACTGTGTCACTCACTGGCATAAACATGTATGTACTGTGTCACTCTCACTGGCATAAACGGGTATGTAGTGTGTGTCACTCACTGGCATAAAAACGGGTATGTACTGTGTCACTCACTGACATGAACGGGTATGTACTGTGTCACTGGTATAAACAGGTATGTACTGTGTCACTCACTGGCATAAACAGGTGTCTACTGTATCACTCACTGGCATAAACAGGTATGTACTGTGTCACTCGCTGGCATGAACAGGTGTGTGTACTGTGTCACTCACTGGCATGAACAGGTATATACTGTGTCACTCGCTGGCATAAACAGGTGTGTACTGTGTCACTCACTGGCATGAACAGGTATATGCTGTGTCACTCGCTGGCATGAACAGGTATATACTGTGTCACTCGCTGGCATGAACAGGTATATACTGCGTCACTCGCTGGCATGAACAGGTGTGTACTGTGTCACTCACTGGTTTAAACAGATATGCACTGTGTCACTTACTGGTATGAACAGGTATGTGTTGCGTCACTAACTGGCATAAACGGGTGTGTCACTCACTGGCATAAACAGGTGTGTCACTCCCTGGGATAAACAGGTGTGTGCTGTTTGTCACTCATTGTTATGAACAGATATGTGCTGTGTCTCTCAATGACATATTTCTCGATTTGAAATTATTCTCTGGGGGGGGGGGGGGGGGGCGCGGGCGCGCGCGCGCGCGCGTGCATGCGCGTGCGTGCGTGTGCGTGTGTGTGTGTGTGTGTGTGTGCGTGTTTGCGCGCGCGCGCGCTCGCGTTTTCTCTCTTCATAGGTATGATTTAGGATGGATTCTATTGAAGAGAGGAATTTAACGTCTCATTGATACACTCATTTTTCATCCCGTTTCCCACCCTCCCGCTCCTCTCCCATTTCCTTGCTGCTGCCTGTCACTTATGTACATGTACATTTATATTTCTTATCAGCCCTTTCTTTCTCCTTATATATATATATATATATATATATAAATGCATAAATGCATGATACGTTTGCACATGCTTGTGAATATGCCCACATTACCAAATAGGTGAGGCATGTTTTTGTGTATGCATACAAAGTAGCGAGTCCTACTGTTAACATTCCTCTTCTTTTTGTGCTAATGAGCGCGAAACATACTAGTGTGTATGCTGCTGCTGCTGCTGCTGCTGTGTTGCTGCTGCAGTGGCATGTTCAGGTGATCAATTGTTCACCATCCGTGTGAGTAATAGCAGTGTGGATAGCAGTGCTTTTCTCCCTCAAAGACGAGCCTGAGGCGGTTTTTTTTTTTTTCAGTTTTTACGCGACTGACATACGTTCAGTTTTAAAATTGGCTGTCTTTGTTCTGAACTTCTCTCTCTCTCTCTTCCTCTCTCTCTCTCTCTCTCTCTCTCTCTCTCGTTTTCTGAAATGATATCTACCTACCTACCTACCTACCTACCTACCTATCTATCTATCTATCTATCTATCTATTTTATCTATCTATCTATCTATCTGTCTGTGTCTGTCTGTCTGTCTGCCTGCCTGCCTGCCTGCCTGCCTGCCTGACTACCTACCTACCTATCAACCTACGTATCTACCTGTCTGTCTGGCTGTCTGTCTGTATTCATTTTTTTTTTTTTCTTCGACTGATTTCATTCAATGCTATGTGAGAGTATATAAGTGGGTGTACGCTTGGGTGCTCACATAACATTTAGTGTTTGATTTCATAGGCATTGTGTCGTGGCATTCATACATACCCCTAACTGGATATGCAGATGTGTGTGGTTAACATTCGCAACCATTGATCTCCCATCCAGCCCCCCTCCCCCCCTTCCTCTCAGCCATCCCCTTTCTACCCAACCCCTACTCCCCATTCACAAATGCTCTCTTGCTTCAGCGACTGGCTACCCAAACTTCATACTTCCCTCAACCCCCTCCCTTTTTTTTTTTTTTTTTTTTAAATGAAGGCACACAGTTTACTTGCATCATAATTTTCTGTCCTCTCTCTCCCTCCCTCCCCCTCTCCTCAAACCCCTCGCCCCTCTCCCCGTTTACTCCCCTCGACCTTCGCCTCTGTCCTCATACGGAGCCAGGCCGGTTTGTTTCAGAACGTTTTTTATCGGTGCAGGCTGTTCCCGTCAGGTTTCTGCCGGCAAAAAACACACACACACACACACACACAGCAGAGAGAGAGAGAGAGGAGAGAGAGGGAGAGAGACGGAGGAGAGATGAGAGAGAGAGAGAGAGATGATGATATATCCTTTCAGTCCCCCTGCCCCTTTCTGGCCACTGCCCCCTACCACCCCCCAACACGTATCTATGTAGGCTATAGATAGATAGATAGATAGGTAGAAATAATAACATAATAATAATAATAATAATAATAACAACAATAATAATAATGATAATAATAATAATAATAATAATAATAATGTCAATCTATATAGCGCCTATTCTCTGAAAATTCTGAAAATTAGGACCGCGCGCGTACACGTGCTCACGCATGACCACACACCCACGCTCTCACCCGGACACGCCGCACGCACTGACATCCACACGGCCTGCACGTACAAGCAACACAACCACCAGGCACTCACGCGTGCACGCAAAAACCCACTCAGACACTCGGGAGGTGGATTGGGAAGTTAGTTAGGGGGGGGGGGGGGGTTAGATATAGGCCTACATATGAATATGTATGGTGGACCCTCAAGCATAGGCTCGAAGATTTCCCTGACATTTTATGCTGTTTATATAATGATCTTAGTTTTTCAGCAAATTATTTCCTTACCACATTTTCTTTTTGTTTCACTTTTCTACCCTTCAATGGCTGCTTTCGGGTGCTGTTGGATTTTTTTTTTTTTTTTTTTTTTGGAACCTTTGGTGGTGAGAACACTACAGAATTATGGACTGTGGTGCATCTCCATTTGGTGCCAAGGGAGCACAGACACAATCAGCCGTGTCTCCCCGATGAGTCCGATCCAGCGGACGAAAGGCCTAGGAGCAGGCAATATGAATGAGCCTGTCTCAAGAGGGATTACAAATGGTTCCCATATGTTGCCAGTGAAGGGTTTTACATTTATGATATATTTCCCTAATATTATGTTCTCATTTCATTCCCGTCCCTTCTGCCCCCGCCCCTTTTTTCGCTTTCTTTATTCAAATCTTTGCCAAGGCATTAATATAATGACGGAAGAACTGTTAGCCTGCACTTGTTTTTTCCCCCAATACTAAAGTGGTCAGAGAGGTCACACACACACAGAGAGAGGAGGAGAGAGAGAGAAGAGAGAGAGACGAGAGAGAGAGAGAGAGAGAGAGAGAGTTACATATATGTGTATGTATATGTATATGACGGGATCAGTAATACTATTGCGCCGCGATTTTTTACTGAATGCGGAACTCGGGATCCAGGGAGCATGGCCGATTTTCTTTTCTTCCCTATCAAAAAAAACAAAAACAAACACAAAAAAAAAAAAAAAAAAAAAAAAAAAAAAAACGCAGCGCGTTTAATGTGTGAACATCGAAAAGCATACTTTATTTTAGACTCGTATAAGTCCGTTCGCATGTTGTAATGTCAGTCAGCATACAGTGTCTATTCCAACTGGCTAATCTAATACCATCAACTTTAGAACAAGATTTTTAGTACACACAACACTTACTCTACATTCAGAATCGAAGAAGTCTGCATCCCCCCCCCCCCCCCTCCCCCGCCCCCCTTTATTTTTGTGTTTGGAAAGGTATCCGAACATTAGTCTTGAACTTTGTCTGCAGTGACGAAATACGTCATTTCATTTTGACGTCATCCGTTTTACGAAGGACTTACGTGTTTAGGCAAATGAAAGGAAAGGACACGAATCTAGGCTAAGGTCACTCCAGTTGGGGGGATGGCAGCGACCTGCAGAAGGCAGCTAGGTGGCAGGTAATCGCAGGGCGGCGCTGATTTCCTCCTCGCACCACGAGTGACGACGGGACTAGCCTGTGTCGTCGGGGGACGGCTCTCGAGGCGGCGGTGCACTTTGGCGACGAGGCGTTGCCACTCTGCGAACTACCCAGTGGCCTGCACGTCTAGCAGGGCTCTCCCTTTGGTGGCTGGGGGGAGGGTGGGAACGTCCCTCATGGGTGCAGAGTGGGCATGAACCTTCGTGCAGCGGCTCGGCGACTTGTGCCACGTACGTCTCCCGAGTCGGCCTCACGCGGCTCAGGACCGTCGCCACTCAGCATGAATGAAGACGGCCGCCCGGTTGCCCTGACGACGGCTTTGGAGGAACCCCCACGACGGCGACGACACCAACAACGTCAACCGCAACCGAACAGCAACCTTCAGACGGCCGCTCAGCGGTCCTAACGACTTTACCTTCACCCAGGCTCCTGCCTGACGACACCGTCCATCGCGGGTCCCTCCGCCCCCTCCGCAGATACCAACCTCGACCCAACCTGCCAGCTGACCAAGTCTTTGCCAGGACAAACACCAGCCTCGACCCCACCTGCCAACTGACCAAGTCTTTGCCAGGACAAACACCAACCTCGACCCCACCTGCCAACTGACCAAGTCTTTGCCAGGACAAACACCAACCTCGACCCAGCCTGCCAACTGATCAAGTCTTTGCCAGGACAAACACCAACCTCGACCCCACCTGCCAACTGACCAAGTCTTTGCCAGGACAAACACCAACCTCGACCCAGCCTGCCAACTGATCAAGTCTTTGCCAGGACAAACACACCAACCTCGACCCAACCTGCCCAACTGACCAAGTCTTTGCCAGGACAAACACCAACCTCGACCCCAACCTGCCAACTGACCAAGTCTTTGCCAGGACAAACACCAACCTCGACCCAGCCTGCCAACTGACCAAGTCTTTGCCAGGACAAACACCAACCTCGACCAGCCTGCCAACTGACCAAGTCTTTGCCAGGACAAACACCAACCTCGACCCAGCCTGCCAACTGACCAAGTCTTTGCCAGGACAAACACCAACCTCGACCCAGCCTGCCAACTGACCAAGTCTTTGCCAGGACAAACACCAACCTCGACCCAGCCTGCCAACTGACCAAGTCTTTGCCAGGACAAACACCAACCTCGACCCAGCCTGCCAACTGACCAAGTCTTTGCCAGGACAAACACCAACCTCGACCCAGCCTGCCAACTGACCAAGTCTTTGCCAGGACAAACACCAACCTCGACCCAGCCTGCCAACTGACCAAGTCTTTGCCAGGACAAACACCAACCTCGACCCAGCCTGCCAACTGACCAAGTCTTTGCCAGGACAACACCACCTCGACCTCGACCCAGCCTGCCAAGCCTGACCAAGTCTTTGCCAGGACAAACACCAACCTCGACCCGACCTGCCAACTGACCAAGTCTTTGCCAGGACAAACACCAACCTCGACCCAACCTGCCAGCCTGCCAACTGACCAAGTCTTTGCCAGGACAAACACCAACCTCGACCCAGCCTGCCCAACTGACCAAGTCTTTGCCAGGACAAACACCAACCTCGACCCAGCCTGCCAACTGACCAAGTCTTTGTCAGGACAAACACCAACCTCGACCCAACCTGCCAACTGACCAAGTCTTTGCCAGGACAAACACCAACCTCGACCCAGTCTGCCAACTGACCAAGTCTTTGCCAGGACAAACACCAACCTCGACCACAGCCTGACCAACTGACCAAGTCTTTGCCAGGACAAACACCAACCTCGACCCAACCTGCCAACTGACCAAGTCTTTGCCAGGACAAACACCAACCTCGACCCAGTCTGCCAACTGACCAAGTCTTTGCCAGGACAAACACCAACCTCGACGCAGCCTGACCAACTGACCAAGTCTTTGCCAGGAGACGAACACCAACCCCCATGCCGCAGTTTTTTGCTGTGGAGAAAAACTTGTCCTTAAAAGGTTAGGCTATGAGGAGGTAAAAACTCAACCATTAACCATTAACGGCTAGGCTGATAGTCCATCAGGGTTCGGTTTGTTCCCTGAACTTGCTTGTAGCCTGTCTCCAAATGGAATGGAAACCCAGCCGAAGAAAGCAAGCGTGTAGTTCATGTGGAGTCTGTTCGCTGTTCAGCTGGAGGAGACTGACCTGTTTGGAATTCACGGGTGTCGACGCCCAAGGTGAAACTTCCAAAATGGCGCCTTGACCGTCAAAACATTCCAAGGGGTGTCTTGTAGGCAGACTACTGCAAAACATCGTCTAACAATGGACGCCCGTAGGCCGCCTACGCTTACATCAGCACTGTACCCTTACAGCAGTCCCACATAGACCATTTTGCGTGTATTCTCGGCACGTTTGTCGATTAACCACGAATATGTGTAGGCTATTGTAATAACTGCACTGAGGGCTGCTACTTAAAAAGGAAATGCGATTTCTGTAAAAAAAAAAGAAAGGCCAAACTTAAAAAAGGAAATGTGATTTCTGTAATAAAGAAAGGTTTCTTAAAAAGGAAATGCGATTTTTGTATTAAAGAAAGGCTTCTAAAAAAGGAAATACGATTTCTGTAA
>JADBJO010001174.1:375000-385000 GCA_016801955.1 Conus betulinus
ATAATAAGCATTTATCATCGAAAACAAATGTTACAAAGCATGAATTCTGCATTTAAAAATCTATGCAGTGTAGCAGAATAAAAAAAAAGCAAAATCTTGGTAATTTGATATGTGCTTTATTTTCTAGTAATCAAAGATGTGACTGACATAAGGACAATCAGCATACATTTTCGTGTCATGTGTATGATTTACACGTAGCATAGGTAAGTTTTTACTTTTGATGGGTGTGTGAATATTAAAATTTCACCATTAATCATATGTAAGGGCGTGGGTATTTGAATGCATAGTTGTATATCCTGATTGGTTAAAACATTACCAGTGTGTGTGTGTGTGTGTGTGTGTGTGTGTGTGTGTGTGTGTGTGTGTGTGTGTGTGTAAATATGCATTAATATGTAATCGGTTTATCTGATACCAACAGGGAGGCCCTTCAGCAGAAGGATTCTATGATGCCGTTGTCAGTCTTCAGAGAGCTGATGTCCTCCATGACATTCAGTACAGACCGGACTTTCTAGCTGTGGAGGCGAAGTAAGTTCACATACTCACCCCATTTTCACGCTGAAGACCTCTCTCTCTTTCGCGCATGCAGGGCACCTGTGTGTGTGTGTGTGTGTGTGTGTGTGTGTGTGTGTGTGTGTGTGTGTGTGTGGTGTGTTGCTGCTGTTCTTGTTTTTGTTGAGAAGTGTATGACAGGTGGGTCATTGTATGTGTGTCACTGTGCACATGAGTGGTGTGCTCAAGAGACTGACAGATGCGGAAAGAAAATGTTCATAGATCCTTGTCTGAAGAACAAATAAAAAGAAGTAAGTTAGACCTACTTTCTCATTTGGGATTTTTTTTTCTCTCATCTAACATCCCTCTTGGTCATAACGTTTCATCAGTTTTCTTTCATATTCATTCATCCAGTCGCCATTCTCCTCCTAGTCTTGCATTCTTTTTGTACCCTCACTCTCAAGCTACCTCTTTTCTGATGGAACTTCACTATAGTGCATTCTTTTTTTTCATATTCATGGTATGCTAATCTCAGTCCACCTTCTTCCTTACCCCATTTTACTTTGATGCCAGTGTTAATACCTTTTGAGAGTTACCAATTGCTGTGATGGTTTTTGTTATTGTATTTATTAAGGGATGATGATAATGGGGATGATGATGATGGTGACTGCGGTTATGTTGCTATTATTCATTTTGTTTTAAGAATTCACCAGTATATTTTAATATATTTCAAAACTTTTTCGATTATTCTCCCTCCTTGTTCTCCCTGTCACCTCCCTCTCCTTTTGCCCCCCTTTCCTCCCTCCCTCACTCTGAACCTCTTGTCTTAGTTTTAAATATCAATCTTCATTGCTCTCACAGGTATCACAACTCCTGCTACAGAATCTGATGCATACAGCTCCAAGGGGACAGTGAAGGCCAAAACATTTGATTGTGATGGTTCATCCGAGTCAACTTCTACCCTGTGTTCACCACGCCCATTGCAGAAATCATTTGATTCATTCTATATGAATGTCATAGAACCACAACTGCGGGAAGGGTGGTAGAATTGCCACTAAGCTCAACAGACTGTTTAGGCAAACATGCCAAGAAGAGGAAAATATTTCTTTGAGCAAACATTGTAAAAGCACATATTTGAAAACATGCCTTTAGGCAGTATACTCTTACATTATTTTTGCAGGGCAAAGGTGCAAAAGCAAGTCACAGGTGGTGGTTTTCCCAGTGCTGGGCAGAGCATTGTTGTGAGCACAGAACTAGAAGAAGACACTGAAACTGACAACAGTGATGAATCAGAAGACAGTGACTTAGAGAGTAATGAGCCTAACAATGATGTCATCTATACTCAGGATCTTAAGGCCCAGAGGAATACAGCTGTTACAGACTCTAATGCTGAATGTCAGCAAACTTGTGAAACAGTGAGTAAGACAAAGGGCTGTGGCTGGGATAAAACAGTCAAAGAGAACTGCAGAAGCTGCAAGCGATGATTCAAAAAATGAATGGAAGCAACTTTACATGTCTGCTCTTTCTGTGAGGAATGTTTTGAGAACAACTCCAAAAATAGCTTCATGGCCTCATTCTTCAGATGATGAAAATGAAAACAATCTTTTAATAACTGTTCTTGCGGAATTATTCAAACTTATTGCCTGGATCTGTGTTTTCACATGTGAATTTGAACAGGATCATGTACATGTTCCATGAGATGTAAAGCTAAAGATACTAACCATATCACAGGACATTATTTTCTTGGCAAACAAGAATTACACCACACCAAAGCAGATCATGCTTGGGATGGCGCGTAAAAACACATAACAGGATCAGGAAGACTTGTTAATATATTGAATGGGCTTGGGCATTGTATCTCACAGACAACACTTCAGAGAGTTGAGACTTGTATCGCTGAAGCTGAAATGAGAAATAGAGTGCCATCTTCTATCCACATGTCTATATATACTACACTGGTGTGGACAACATTGGCTTCCAAGAAGAAACTATGAATGGACAAAACACAACACATTGTGTGAATGGGATTGCAATTCAGTGTGGACAACATCCTTTGCCAGCTACATTTGCGGAAAATACCACTACCCATAATTCTAACATCAGCAGCAGATCCAGAAAAAGAAAACTGGAGGTGCTGAGACTAGCATTGTGTATTTCTCTAAAAAGAGAGGACAGATCCCCAGTTTACAGAACTAGGTTCTACTGATGTTGCGCAACAAAATGCCAAAGTGACCACTGTAAAACAAGACATGCTGTATTTTGTGCTCAAGCTGTGCGCCCATTCACTTGAAAGTCTTCCTTCGCCACCCTGGACTGGATTTAATGCAGCTGTTCAGAAGGAAGTGCCAGCCAGTGCTTCTGTGACATACCTTCCAGTCATTGATGGCAGTGCTACAGACATGTCAACAGTCAACACTATCCTCTGCAGAAGCATGGACTTTGCTGAACATTTAGACCAGAAAACAGTCAGTATTGTTTGTGATCAAGCAATATATGCCAAAATTCATACTTTCACCAGTGGACAGTCATCTAAAGTGACAACAAAAATAGAATGTGAACACAATTCAGTGACTATTTGTGCTATGCTTGACTTGAACTGTACAGAATGTGGGGCTGATTTCAGTGAAAACCTGTATGTGCACATAAGGATTGCATGAGTTCAGCTGAGGGACATAATTCTTTCTCAGAATCAGGTAAATTGAAAACTATTTTTATGTTCTTTTTTGTCTTTTTTGTGTCTGTTATGAACCCAATACCTCAGAACTAACATTATTTTATTAGCTGAGGTGTCTGAAAGTTGATTTGGAGTATGTCATTTGACTTTTTTCAGATTTTGCTTGTTTAAAAAAAATACTGTCTTTTTGACTGAAAGTATCACTTTTAAATGCATATTTCTCACAAACTAGATTGAGTTCAAAGTTCTAATATGTCAAAAAGTAATACACTACTGACCCTCTTTCCAAATCAATCAAAAACTTTCAATGCAGGGTCCTAGCCGACACTTTCATTTTCTAGGCCTTTTTTGGTGGAGTGGCCCTTGGACTATAAGGAGCCTGGCTGCAACTCAGTCATCACTCCTAGATGCCCTTCTGCTGTCGATTTTTTTTCTTTTTTTTCTGGCCTGCCGGTGATCGAACCAGCAACCTCCAGGTGGGTGGGCATCTCAAGACGCTGCCTTTTGTAGACGGATGTCTTACCCCACATCGCTACAGAACGTCTGTTTTAAAGTCGGGAAATTCAAGAGGTATGAAGTTCACTTTTGACCCTCTTCGACCAGATCCAGCTCGAACGTTTTCCAGACGCCTCTGCCATTTGCCTTCAGAGTTCTGGTTCCTCTTCTTACCTGAAATTCCGAGCTGTTTCATGAGATCATAAGCTGAAGAGCCTACAACCCCCCCCCCCCCCCCCCCAGTCTCTCTCTCTCCTTCTCTCTCTCTCCCTCTCTCTCTCTCCACCCCCCCCCCCTCTCTCTCTCTCTCTGTCTCTGTCTTTCTCTCTAGCGAGGCCTTTGGCTTTGAAGCCACTTTTTCCCAAGCTGTTGGCCAGACTGGCGTAGTTCTCAGTTTTTGTAGAGATGAACGTTTGCTCCGTTCTGCTTTCACATGGCACGACAAGTTCGATCAGAATCAGCTGTTTTAATGAACCTGAATGAAACACAAACACCTGGTCTCATGCCACCTTGCTTGGTAGTCTTTGGAAAGGTTTTTGCTCATCGGGAAGGTGAGTGTGTGTGTGTGGGTGGGTGGGTGGGGGGGGGGGGGGGGAAGGGGGAAAAGGGGGAGGGGGCGGAGAGAGGGGGGTCAGCTGTGCACTCTCTCAATTCATCCAGTAAATAAATCCCTCTTCCACGGTCTTGATGTCACCAGCGGTTCCAGACCATGGTGTGCGGTCTTCTGCCGTGGAGAACTCTCTCGTTTCTGCACTCACTCACAGATTCGCAGGTTCACCCACAAACTCCTTCATTCACCCGGTCAATGACTCGCTCACTGTTGCTGTTTGTTCGACCCGTCTATCCATACCGCCTGATGAGTCGATCAGTTTTTTAGGCTGCAGTTTCACGAGAATTCTGTATTAATTATCATGTTTAATTCCAATCCACCCGTCGGTCCCTTCATCTATCCATCCATTCTGTCTGTCCGTCCATACATCCGTCTGTCCTCCCGTCCGTCCATCCTTCTGTCCATCCATCGGTCCGTCCTACTGTCCGTCCGTCCATCCATCTGTCCGTCCATCTATTTGTCTGTTTATTCGTCCGTCATGCCGTCCATCCATCCGTCTATCCATCTGTTCATCCATCTGTTCATCCATCCATCCATCCATCCACCCGTCCGTTTTACCGTCCGTCCACAGTTCTGTCCATCCCTCCACCTGTCCATTCGTTTGTCAATCCGTCTGTTCATCTGTCCGCCTGTCCATCAGTCTACCCATCAGTCCGTCCAACTGTCTATCTATTCAACTATCCATCAATCCATCCATCCACCTACACGCTCACCTTTTTCCATCCCTCCCTCCCACCCTCCATCCACCCACCCGCTCTCCATCTATCCATCCATCCATCACTCACCCACCCATCCACTCATCCACCCATCCGTCCGTCCATTCACTACTCTAGTCAATCCATCCACTTCCCAGCCACTTGTCTACCCACCCAGTCATCCATTCATTCATCCACGTATCAATCAATTAATCAATCCATCAATTAATTAATCCTTTCTTCCATCTGTCTATTCATCCATTCATTCACCTATCACCTATTCACCCTATCAAATGATCCGTCTATCAATTCACTGTCCAGTTGTTCACTAAATCTTCTCATTTCAGGGGTCCAGTCCTCGCCACTGAAACATCACTCCTTACAATGGGCGGTGGAATGTGATGAAGAGATTGGCGTCGTCCGCTGGCCAGTGGGCATCCGCTACGTCATCCGTCCCACGACCCTCTCCTCTTGTCGTCACTTCCCGTCTCGCCCGTGCCTCTTCCACTTCCGCTTTCCTCTTTCTCCGCCTCGCCTCTGGAACATGCGAAGAGTGAGTAAGATGTTTGGGTGTTTATCGTTTTTGATGGTTTTATCAAGCAGGAAAAAAAACAGGAGGAAGATAGAATATAGATAGGTTTCTATGAAAGGTCTGAAATAAAGGCAGACAGATGGAAGATAGAATATAGATAGGTTTCTATGGTGTCTGAAATAAAGGCAGACAGATGGAAGATAGAATATAGATAGGTTTCTATGGTGTCTGAAATAAAGGCAGACAGATGGAAGATAGAATATAGATAGGTTGCTATGGTATCTGAAAGAAAGGCAGACAGATGGAAGATAGAATATAGATAGGTTTCTATGGCATCTGAAAGAAAGGCAGACAGACATGGTGTCTGATGAATGAAAGATAGAATGTAGATAGGTTTATATGGTGTCTGAAAGAAAGGCAGACAGACAGACGGACGGACAGGCAGACGGACAGGGACAGACAAGCAGACCAGGACGACTGGAAGGTCAGGGAGACAAGGATGAAGAACAATATGCACTGAAGAGAGTGACATGCACCGACACTGAGAGAGAGAGAGAGAGAGAGAGAGAGAGAGAGAGAGAGAGAGAGAGAGAGAGAGAGAACAGAACATAATGTTATTCACTAAGGCCAAAGCCGAATTTGAAGGGGTATGAACATTGATTGATAATAGACATAATAAGACAAATTCAAATGATACCATCAATCCATCAAATGCTTGGAAGCTAATTCAAGGAGACAAATAGAAAATGAAAACAATATTACACCAGTTCGAATAGGGTATCATACACTAAATGGACTGCAATTGACTACTAAAATTGATAATTCAGGACCCAGCTATTTCTCTTTTCTTAATCTGAGGACTATTACATTTTGGCTGCAACGAATGCAACATTAGATATCATGCACTGCTAGATGTGGTGGTGGTGGTGGTTCTCCCTCTTCCCCCCCCCCCCTCCCTCCTGTCAGTGTCGTCCTCCTACTTCTCCTCCTTCTTTTTTCTCGAATATCAACGTCGGGATTTCAGCACTCTGGCCACAGTGTCTGAAGCTTTAGACACTGCATTACAAGAGGTTGATGTCGTTGTTGTTATTATTATAGATGTGGTTTCGTATCTTGAGGACGTCAGCATATAGTGCCTGCCATTTTAAAAGCCATTCACTACAAGAGGCTACTGTCGTCGTCGTTGTTGTTGTTTGACACCCCGAAACTTCAATCAACATTCAGCCAACATTAAACTTCAGAGCCATGCATTACCAGTTGTTGGGGATGGTGTTATGATTGTTTTTGTTGTTGCTGCTTAAGAACGTCCTCAGTGCGAAAACATTAGACATCTAACACTGCAAGTGGTTTTATAGGACAAATTGTTTGATGTCCCTGGGACTTGGACATCCTGGCAACAGTGTCTTGCCATATGTACTGCAGTAGGTGATCATTGTCGATTTTTTTTCATCTTGCTTTCTGTTTGCGGTTTGCTACTGCTGCTGTTGCTGCTGTTACAGGAGTCATAGAACAACAATGTTTTCATGGTTTCAGAGTCTTTCCTGTCCCCATGAATGTGAAGAGACCCATGTTTGTCCTGAATGACTACGGTGACGTAAGTCTGTGTGTGTGTGTGTGTGTGTGTGTGTGTGTGTGTGTGTGTGTGTGTGTGTGTGTGTGTGTGTTCTTAAGTTCGTTATTCAGTTTAATGTCTATTCAGTGTTCTATTTTTGGGTGAAAATATTTGTTTGTCTATGTTTACCCACTGCATGGCGAAAAAAGCAAATGATAAGCGTGCATGATGTGTACCATATGTAAGTTCCATTGTATTATAATGTCTAAATCACGACGTAGCCATGTACAAAGGTACATGTGCAAATGCACAGTGCTATTCCAACGTTATGCCCACGGTGTTTTGTTTCCGGTTTTCTTTTATTTTCCTATTTTTAGCACAATTTTGCAGAAAAGAAGAAAAAGAATATGATTTGAAAAATCAAAATAATCTCAGTAATGCTGCATGTACCTGAATAATTTGCAATACATTACATTATACATTATTTCAACAACAAAAATCAAAGACAAGTGGGACAAGTGACGGTGGGAAATTCGATTAGCCATATATATTAATTGGAAGACTGTTTTTAAAAAGATTAATAAAATAAAAGAAATAAAGCTTAAATGGTTTCAATTGAAACTGTGTCATGGAATTTTAGTGTCAAATATCCTATTACAAAAAGTGTGAGTAACTGATAATGATAAATGCAAATGTCGTGTTGCTTGCTGTATGAGGACCTTGTAGAAAACACCCTTTGCATTAACATTATAATATATATATATATATATATATATATATATATATATATATATATATATATATATATATATATATATATATTGGTGTTTTATGAAAAAGTACTGTTTTTGTTTTGTGGAATACTGAAATGCTATTGCTGAATACTCATTTTAGAAAGAAAAGAACCTTCATCGCAAGGGGGCAAAAATCAAAGACAAAAGTAAAGCTTAAATACCCCCCCTCCCCCCCCCTTTTTTTTTTTTTTTTTTTTTTTTTTTTGGTTAAGCGCTAGATCAGTCAGATGCACATGTATGGAACCAAATGTTCAATGATTGTTGTTACAGTCGGCAACCCATGCTCTCTTTTTGCCGATATGCCTCTCATTACATGTCGTGTGACGCAATTCCATCTCTCTGTCGTCATTCAACAGTTAGTGGGAGTGCGTTACCAACCACACCATCATCTGGTCCACTGCAGGTGTCAGAGGTAAGCAAGAGGAGAGAACCTGTTACTCCCCCCCCCCCCCCCCCCCCCCCCTCCCCCATCATATGAGCGTATAAGTCTTGTCCTGGTCCTGGTCTTTGCGCTAAGAATAGATCAGACCTTGCACTCTTAGCGCTTTCCGATTTTTTGTTTTTAATTCTGTCCGTAGCGGCAGCTTTCTTGCGTGGCCGTTAAGACGGAGAGGAACAGAAACGTCCCACTTCCATAGCTAGCGGTGTGCACGTGCACATATTGGCTTCCGTCGTCTTATCTGCTGTCTATGATTTACAGGGAAAAAAAAAAAAATGAGGACGTACCTCAAGTGGCCGACGGGTCAGCTGTAATCAGCGATTACGTTAATTAAGACACAGTCAGATGAAAGACAGGCTCAGCGACTGAAATTGTGTTTTGCTTCAAGACACTGTGAAAACAAATTGTGAAGCGAGTCTGACCAATGGAAGTGTTACGAACTATATTCTTGGATCGTACTGATCAGACCCCATGAGAGAGAGAGAGAGAGAGAGAGAGAGAGAGAGAGAGAGAGAGAGAGAGAGTAGAGTTTGTGTAGGTACGAGTGCGCGCGCGCTTCTCTCTCTCTCTCTCTCTCTCTCTCTCTGGTGGGTGTGTGTGTGTGTGTGTGTGTGTGTGTGTGTGTGTGTGTGTGCCCCCACACATATCAAAAGGGCTGACTGTAGAGTCAGTGTGTTTTCCACACATACAATGTCTGCTGTGCAAACGCTGCACAAGGAAATCATCGAAGGCCCTGAATAAAAAAAAACAAAAACAAAAAACTAACAACGTATAGCCTATGCTCAGTGTGACGCAAATGTTACTTTTTCTGTCTCATAGATGTTATGACATCAGCATGATAAAGCCCCCATCATTATCACACTTGAATGACGCGTTCTGTCGTGGACGACAGAATTCCACACAAAACAATCGCAATCATGGGATAAAGCGCTTATTTCCTTCTACTGAGGGCGATAGATTAACCTCCAGTTAGAGAGTTGCGGTTGGATTACATCCTCGTGACTCCCATTTAACGGATTTTTAGACGTTTTCAAATTAAGAGAGAGACAGTGTGTGTGTGTGTGTGTGTGTGTGTGTGTGTGTGTGTGTGTGTGTGTGTGTGTGTGTGTGTTGCGCGTGCGCACGTTTAGAACCCAAGGTCTAGTATCTTGTAAATAAATAACAAATTTTAAACTCTGCCATTGAGGCTATGCTTTCACTAGTGTCCGATGGTCGGTTGGTTGGTCTGTTGTTGTCAAGATCAGCAAAATTACACACACACACACACACACACACACACACACACACACACACACACACACACACACACACACACACACACACACACACACACACACACACACACACACACACACACACACACAGAGAGAACCGACCTCCACGAAATGTAGTTGACAGATGAAACGCGGCTTAGAAACAAAGCATGGAATTTCGGCACGGATCCGATCCAGATCAAAAGACAGATCCAGGATCTATTTGATCTTTGTGGAGGTCTATGCTCTCCCGAGCGCCCTCCAGTCATTACTGCTTGTCCAGAGTTCTGATTATAACTTGTTTACAGTCCGGACATTGGCGTCCGTGGTCGGTAGGGATGGAAAATAAATGATGGACTCTGTGTGTGTGTGTGTGTGTGTGTGTGTGTGCTCATGTTTTCTTTCTTTCTTTCAGGACCTGATCGAACCGTTCTATGCAGCCTACAAGAAGTTCTACACCCTGACCA
>JADBJO010001174.1:390000-392500 GCA_016801955.1 Conus betulinus
ACAACGCCGGTTTGTTTGTTTGTCAGGATGTCCACAACGTCACGAACAAACAACTGAAGTGATTGTATCGAAAGCTTGTGAAAAAACGGAACGAATCTGTCCTATTTTGGTGCCGATCCTCGCTGTGAATCCGGATCAAAGAGCCGGGTTCCTTTCGACTGGCGGAGGTCTACATTCTCCCTGGTGAGCTCTTCCACTCTCTCTTTTTTTTTCTTTTTTTTTTAATTTCTCCTCTTTTATCCCCTTTTATTTCTTTATCTTATTTTTTTATTTTTTTTTCATGTTGTGTTGCTTCACCTATATCAAAGTGGATTTCCCCCACAGAACCTTGTGCTATGAATAGATCACTTCTTACTGGGTTCGCTTAAGCACACTAAGTGCCATCAGGACGTACAGGGAAAAAAAGATCGGAGTCCTTTGCCACGCTGCAGGTCACTAACTACTTCCCGGCAAGAGAGGTGTACTTTATCTGCCTGTCCACATCTTTGATGCAATATAATACAATGCGATACAGTAAGAGAATGTAGAAATCGGGTTTATCGCGTCGTTCAAATCATTTGTCATCTTGTTTGTTTTTTTTTTTGTTTTGTTTCTTGTTGTTTTTGTTGTTGTTTTTTTGCTCCTGTACCACTCCTTGAAAGTCGAGAGGTGTTAAGTTAGTAATATTTTCTAGTGTTTGCCTTGAGAATCTGCAGATACGACTTGGTACATCATATTATCCCCCACCCCCCGTCCTCTCCTCAACAACACCACCTTTAGTGCTGGTCGGGGTTATAGTCTTTCGGATGAGGTAGTACACATGAGTGGAGGCCTAGTGTGCAGAGCGTCTGTACAGAGCGAGAAAATCCTAGGTCCTGTGTTCGAGTCTCGCGTCAGGTGGTGTTTATTTCCGTCTCTCCACGCTCTCTGTCTGTCGGTCGGTCGGTCGGTTGGTCTGGCGGTCTGTCTGTCTCTCACTCACTCCCTGTCTGTCTGTCTCTCTCCTCTCTTTCTCTCTTCTACTGTCCCAAATCATAGGACAGAAAGCTATTTTTAAGACAATGAAGCCAGGTATTGTGCAACGTGCACTTGCCTCATGATAAGAAACCTCCACAATGAAACAAGGGAGCTCTCCTTTGGAAACCACGCAGCCAGAAATTTCACTCACTGAATGTTCGTTCTTCTTTTCTTTTCTTCCTGTCTTTATCTTTCTATCTTTCTTTTGTGACGATTAAGAACATGTACAGAACAACACAAGAGTGTCGAAGAGCCAATAACAAACAATGCACTGACCACTGCATCCGACGGTCGAACATGAGAGTGTACGCTGTCAGCCAGGTTGGTGACGACAACTCGGAAAAAATGTCCACAATGACGTCAGCGATGGTGACGTCAACAGTGCAACAAGCTTCATGCCTCTTTCACCTGTGAAAGAAGAAGGTACTGAGGTGAAAAGAAGATGGTACTGAGGTGAAAAGAAGAAGTACTGAGGTGAAAAGAAGAAGGTACTGAGGTGAAAAGAAGAAAGTACTGAGGTGAAAAGAAGAAGGTACTGAGGTGAAAAGAAGAAGGTACTGAGGTGAACAGAGGAAGGTACTGAGGTGGTTTCCGATCGGAGGTTGAACGTCTTCGTAGAGGCCTGAGAGGGAGATCCCCAGGCTTCCCATCGTCTGGGCAGGAAGAAGACAGGCGCGTGCAACCACAGCAGCGGCATCATCAGACTGACGAGAAGGAAGCCACTGGATGTGGTCCTGAAGAACGGAAAGAATGTAGCGATCACCTTCACCAGCTGATTTTTCACTGTGTGGACTTCCACTGAGAGTGAGGGTGGTACATTCGCCGAGGGTTATATTAACGTCGGGGGTTAGATGCCAAAGGGAGGAGGAGTGAGGAGGAAGAGCGACGGGAGGGGGGGGGGGGGGGGGGGGGGGGGGGGGGGGGGGGGCTTTTGGTCCATCCAAAGCCATGAACGTAATCGTGAACTCGAGAGAGTGTTTGGTGCACGAACACCTGTCATAGCACCGAGTTGTTTGGCGTGGGCTGACCATTTCCTTCGTGACGTTCGCCCCGGCTGTCAGTATGATGGGCAACAATATATTCATTTTCTTTCTTCCACTTGAAGGGTGGTGGGGATTGGGGGACGGTGGTGGAAGGGTTTTTAGTTTAAATGATCGTCTTGTTACTTGGTAATACGTTATTACAGTGTGTGTGCGTGCGTGCGTGCGTGCGTGTGCGCGCGCGCGCGCGCGAGCGTGTGTGTGTGTGTGTGTGTGTGTGTGTGTGTGTGTGTGTGTGTGTGTGTTTCTCAGGGAGAGAAGAAGAAGAAGAAGAAGAAGAAGAAGAAGAAGAGGAGAGAGAGAGAGAGAGAGAGAGAGAGAGAGAGAGAGAGAGAGAGAGAGAGAGAGAGAGAGAGAGAGATAAACAGAGACAGACAGACAGACAGAGACAGACAGAGAGAAGTGACAGGGCATTGCGAAAGTTGCGGATCTCACTTCCATCAACTAGTTATTCACTGTTCCGG
>JADBJO010001174.1:395000-397500 GCA_016801955.1 Conus betulinus
GTTGGGAGGGATGCGACAAAGGAAGGGGGAGGGCAGGGTGGGGGGGGGGGGGGGGGGGGGAGTTATAAGAAATATTCTCACACACAAACCGCTGGGTCAATGACTGCATGGCGCAGGGTAAGAGCAGGGCGTACATGGCCGCCCTGATCACCTTGCTACATAGGTAGCCACATCGTGTCTTCGGGCTTGTTTCTCATTTGGGCGGTTTACGCTCTCTCTCTCTCTCTCTCTCTCTCTCTCTCTCTCTCTCTCTCTCTCTCTCTCTCTTCTTTGAGTGTGTGCATGTCTTCGAGTGTTTGTCATATTGGTGCTTTACGCTCTGTCTGTCTGTCTGTCTGTCTCTCTCCCTCTCTCTGTCTGTCTGTCTATCTCTCTGTCTGTCTGCCTGTCTCTCTCTGTCTCTCTCCCTCTGTCTGTCTGTCTGTCTCTCTGTCTGTCTATCTCTCTATCTCTGTATCTTTCTCTCTCTGTCTGTCAGTCTCTCTCTCTCTCTCTCTCTCTCTCTCTCTCTCTCTCTCTCTTTCTGTCTGTCTGTCTGTCTGTCTCTTTCTGTCTGTCTGTCTGTCTGTCTCTCTCCTGATCGTTTGTTAATCACTGCTTCAATTTATTAATGAGACAAACAGTCTGTTGAAAAACGTTTATCTCATTTTACATTCCAAGCCCTAAAGAGGGGGGAAAAGTTAGTAAATCTGATCTTGTTCTCTCTTTGATTCTAGTTTTCTGGTTTTCTGCGTGTTTCTCCTCCCCCCCCCCCCCCTCCCCTTCCTCCCCCCTCCCCTCCTCTCTCCCTATCGTGTCCCTCACTCTCTGCATACCCAAATCTTAACCTTCTTCATCTCGCTATTTCTCTGTCAATGTCTCTCTGCCTGTCTGTCTCTGTCTCTGTGTCTCTCTGTCTCTTTCTCTTGATTCTATATTTTTTTTTACTTCACATGACGTCACAATTTCCGCACTTTTTTTTCAATGACGTGACAAATAGATCGCCCACCCACCACTCTGTTATATTGGTGTTCCTCCCACCATTGTTTCAGTACAAAGACCTGTGTGTGTGTGCAGTAGTGGTTCTGTTGAAGTCTTTAATAAAGGAATTCCCTGCTCACCTGTAAAGTCAACCTGATAACCAAAGCGGCAGTGAACTGCTATTGTTCCACCCCTGTCGCAGGATTGTCAAGGGACATAACACAGTACCCTTAACTCAACGAACTATTGTTTCACTGTGCCCCCGACATTATAAAGGGGCATAATCTAGTGACTACAGGGGCAGGGAACTGTCATTGTTTCACCGTGTGGCAGCATTATAAAGGGCGGAGCGCATTCCTCCCCTTTCGCAGCTTTAACTTTCCCTGAACTGAATCAAGAACCCATTTACGTCTGGGTGGACAGTGAGGTGTTGTAAGCCGTCAAAAATTACCACTCTTCGAGGGGTTGAACTAACAACCCCTCGAGCTCCGCAGCCGAAGCTGTGGTCATTTGACCACCGGCCCCTCTATGATCCTTGGGCTTCTCCTCTCCGCTCGTGACTCCTCTGCCCTGTTAAATATAGAATCCCCCTATCGCAGTTCCAGTGTCTGGTCCCTCCTGATTTCTTCGTATGAAATCTACCACCTCGGTGCTACGTACGTACAGTACTCCTATCAAAGCTACCAATGCCAGCCGTCCCTGTCTTTCTGGTTTTCTGTATATGTACCCTCCCCTCCCCCCTCCCACTCGTCCTGGAACCAGGTGTGAATCCAGACCCCCCCCTATCATGGTTCACCAGCAGTCTCGCCTCTCTAACCGCCATTCATTTTTTTTTTTTTTCAATACTAAGACATTTTTGGGCGATGTTCCTTTGTTTTGTTCTGTGTGCTCTGTGTTGTCATTTCTGCTAGGCGATTCGGTGTCGTAAACAGCATTCGTTTGGAGTTATGGGCGTCTGTTTGTTTATTTCATCATGGGAGCAAGAGTTATCCTACTTGGTGCTACCAACTTCGAGTACCGTTAGGCAATCTTCTCTGTCGTGTTCTTTGTATGAAGTCCTTTCTCATTCTGCTTCCCAACCAACTCCAGGGTCTTCCGTCGTAGACGGATTGCCAGCTGTGTTGTCTCCCTTGATTTTCTCTAGGAAATCCCCTCTTGGCCAAAGAAAAAAAATAACCGTGTGTAACGCTAATCTTCGTTCCACTGCAACACAGCCAATATCCTGCCAGCGCGAGGTCCGTAAATTCCACGGCTCGGATTAGCATTGCGAGATACACACGTCAACACACAGGCCAAGATGAGTCTGCGTTCGCAGACATTGACTAATTCTAAAAGTCCTCTGTCTGTCTGTCTGTCTTTCTCTTCTCCCGCCCCCCTCTCTCTCTTTGAGTCTGTCTGTCTGTCCGTCCGTCTCTCTCTCTCTCTCTCTCTCTCTCTCTCTCTCTCTCTCTCTCTCTCTCTGTTCGAACCCACACCCTGCCGCTTCCACATCCCACTCCCTTTTCCACTTCTCCACTCCACACCACACACACACACACAC
>JADBJO010001174.1:402500-410000 GCA_016801955.1 Conus betulinus
CAAAGAGAGTAGGGCGGAGACAGGTAGGCAGAGAGAGGTAGGCAGAGAGAGGTAGGCAGAGAGACAGGTAGGAGAGAGACAAGTAGGCAGAGAGACAGGTAGGCAGAGAGACAGATAGGCAGAGAGAGGTAGGCAGAGAGACAAGTAGGGCAGAGAGAGGTAGGCAGAGAGACAAGTAGGCAGAGAGAGGTAGGCAGAGAGAGACAAGTAGGCAGAGAGACAGGTAGGCAGAGAGAGGTAGGCAGACAGACAAGTAGGCAGAGAGACAAGTAGGCAGAGAGAGGTAGGCAGAGACAAGTAGGCAGACAGAGAGGTAGGCAGAGAGACAAGTAGGCAGAGAGAGGTAGGCAGAGAGACAAGTAGCAGAGAGAGAGTTAGGCAGAGAGAGGTAGGCAGAGAGACAAGTAGGCAGAGAGACAAGTAGGCAGAGAGAAGTAGGCAGAGAGACAGATAGGCAGAGAGAGACAAGAAGGCAGAGAGAAGTAGGCAGAGAGACAAGTAGGCAGAGAGACAAGTAGGCAGAGATAGGTAGGTAGAGAGACAAGTAGGCAGAGATAGGTAGGTAGAGAGACAAGTAGACAGAGAGACAGGTAGGCAGAGACAAGTAGGCAGAGAGAGAGGTAGGCAGAGAGACAAGTAGGCAGAGAGAGAGGAAGGCAGAGAGACAAGTAGGCAGAGAGACAAGAAGGCAGAGAGAAGTAGGCAGAGAGACAAGTAGGCAGAGAGACAGATAGGCAGAGAGACAAGAAGGCAGAGAGAAGTAGGCAGAGAGACAGGTAGGCAGAGAGACAAGTAGGCAGAGATAGGTAGGTAGAGAGACAAGTAGGCAGAGAGAGGTAGGCAGAGAGAGGAAGGCAGAGAGACAGGTAGGCAGAGAGACAAGTAGGCAGAGAGAGAGGTAGGCAGAGAGACAAGTCGGCAGAGAGAGAGGTAGGCAGAGAGACAAGTAGGCAGAGAAACAGGAAGGCAGAGAGAGGTAGGCAGAGAGACAGGAAGGCAGAGAGACAGGTAGGCAGAGAGACAGGCAGGCAAGGAGACAGTAAGAAAGAAAGAGAGACAGGAAGGCAGAGAGACAGGCAGGCAGAGAGACAGTAAGAAAGAGAGACAGGAAGGCAGAGAGACAGGTAGGCAGAGAGACAGGTAGGCAGAGAGACAGAGAGACAGGCAGGCAGAGAGACAGTAAGAAAGAAAGACAGGAAGGCAGAGAGACAGGTAGGCAGAGAGACAGTAGAAAAGAGAGACAGGAAGGCAGAGAGACAGTAACACAGAGAGACAGTAGCACAGAGAGAGGAGGACGGAAAGCACAGTAACACAGAGAGACGGGAAGGCAGAGAGAGACGGGTAGGCAAGCACACAGACAAGATGGACAGACAGACAAACAGACCGTCACGAGTAAAAAAAAAAAAAATCACCTTGCTCCATAGAACTGTCTATGCTCGCAATGGTCATGGTCAGTACTGCGCTAAAGAGTGGACGGTTAGAAGGTAGTGTCTGCCATGGCATGGCCAGTACTGCCTTAATTAACAGAGTGGACGGTTAGAAGGTAGTCTGCCATGGTCAGTACTGCCTTAATTAACAGAGTGGACGGTTAGAAGGTAGTGTCTGCCATGGCAGTACCGCCTTAACAGTATGAAGAGAACCAAAGTGAAATATGCGACAAAAGCCCAGTAACATCACAGAGAGGCAACCAACTACCAAAACCAGAACAGAAGCACTGGCGATCTTTGGGAGGGGGGAGGAGTAACAGCTGTCAGAGTAAAAACATCTCCACTCAATCATACAGAGAGACAAATCCCGTGAACATTTATGTCCATTTTATTCATTGATTTTTCTTCTTTTTTTTTTTCATGCAGATAAGGACGTACGTACGACTGACTGATTCTTCTAAACAGCACGCACACACATACACAGACACACACACACTGTGTGTGCATGCTTTTCTATATACTGTGATAAAACGACTTCTCAGAGGAATGGCAACACAGAGAGACATACATCATCAGTGTGAATGTCACAATGAACTAACGAAAACCACAACATAACAGTCTTAGAACGAATGACGCAGCTTTGACATGTGAAGTACGGTATATGACGACGTGGTCAATTGTTGCATCACGATGTTTACGGTTTGTTTAATAACTAACTACAACGACAGTGATAACAGGTGATTAAGAATCAATGACAAGAAGAGAGATGACAGAGAGAGAGAGAGAGAGAGAGAGAGAGAGAGAGAGAGAGAACAAATAAATAACCAACCAGCCACGTTACGCGAGGCCTTGTGACTGCTCACTGAAAAGAACATGACGTCGCATCTTTTACGAATACTTTACGTCACGCATCGTGTTTATGTGCGTACTCCTTTCAGAAAATAATAATCATTCATGTTTTTTTTTCTTTAAGCTTTTCTTTCATGTGCATTTAACGGGAATGAATAATCGCGACTTTTTATTCTCTCTGGGGGGGGGGGGGGGGGGGGGGGGGGGGGGGGGGGGCGGTAGACATTCAGTGAGTTGCTGTGGCGATAGAGTGGAAAGATACTTCTGCCAGTGTAAGCGACGACCTTCGGCAGGGTGAAATTACTTCCCTTTTATCAGTCGGCGATCTCGCCAATAAAAATATATCCGACGTGGAGAATGCATATGTAAAGATATCGGTTAAGTTCTGCATTTCCGCGTGGAATTTGGGACATTGCTTATAAAAGGTGCAAAATATAAAGCTAAATGTGCAGAATTAAAGTTGCGGTTGAGACCTTATCCTCTCCACTTTCCACCCGCTCGCTTGTCTCTCCCCCCCTCCCCCCCCTCCCCCCTCCCCTTCTCCCACCTGCAGTAACCTACATCCTACATCACCACCCTCTCCCCAGTCTCGCCTTCTCTTTGGAGCTGTGCGCATGTGCGCTTTTTTTCAGACCGTTTCATTTTTAGCGCGAAACCCAAAGAGACGCTCTTTCTGTCGAATAAATCATCACTCGGTTGAACAGATTAATCACTGACCCTAAATGCCCGTTATCTCGTTAACAACTCATCAAATGCGTGGGAGCGGTAAGATGATATGATATAAAATCGCGTGTAGAGGAACGAAACGAAGGTTGTGATCGTTGTTGTACCAGCTTGGACGTGCAGTTTGGAAACAAAGACAGTACTGATGTCAACTAACGTACTTTTACATCGACATGAGAAACAATCAAAAGATAAATGAACGACCGTGGGGGGAGAGAGGGGAGAGGGAGAGGGAGAGAGAGAGAGAGAGAGAGAGAGAGAGATGTAGGCAGAATTTATTTAAGAAAAAAAAAAAGAAGTGAAAAAACATGCATGTTAAGAACCGATGGCGTGAAATTCTCATTTCTTTACATTCAACAATGAAGATGTTGATAACAAATGACACTAGGGCACTGAACAACAAAACAAAAACAAAAAACAAACAACAACAACAACAACAAAAAGCGTTGGTGAGTAATGTGTATGGAAAAATCACCTCTCTCTCTCTCTCTCTCTCTCAAGCACGCTTGCACACGCACGTGCACACACACACACACACACACACACACACACACACACACACACACACACACACAGAGTATAATTACATAGCTATGCTTTCTCGTATCCTAGTTTCTACTCGGAGGTCTAAAACTGCACTTCTATCATAACGATTTTTGTCTGGAATAACGACAATGATGGTGATAAGTATTTTCAAACCGAACTTTATTAGATACAGACATTTCTGAAGTGGAAGGAAAACTTGGAAAAAAAAAAAAAAAAAAAAAAAAAGAAAATCAACAACGTTACTCACAAAGAAGACCATCGAAACTTTAATGTAAACATACGAATTTACGTAGACACACATAAATCATGTCGACACATAACGTGTCGATTTCTTTTTTTCCCCCCCCCCCCCCCCCCAATCATCATCAAAATGCAGAAGCTAGCAAAAAAAAAAAAAAAAAAAAAAAAAAAAAAAAAAGAAACAAAAAATCCTAGTCTCACAAACACACGAGATCGTACTTTTCAATAAAACACCGCGACAAAAACAAAACAAAACAAAAAATAAATTAAAGTCATTGTAGTTTCTTTCTACTTGGTATCTCTCATTTGGTTTTAAATGTACATGGAGCTCCTATCTGCCAAGGAACATTTTTAGTGATATCATCGCCCAAAACGTTCAGCTGTCGGCATTATCCATCTCAAAGATCATCCGACTTCTACCTGGTGACGTCACTAACCGTCATAAGTTTATCACATTTTGTCCCTCCAGTGTTGCAGGACGTCACTTTTTTTCTTTTTGTCGTCACAAAGTAGTAGGACACGTCACTGTCACCTGCTCTTTTGATTCACAAATACCGTCATCGTATTATATTCAATCCCTTCCTCCGACGTCACAGAAAATATTGCGTCACATGTGTTCTCGGATATCACTGCGTCTTTATCAGCTCACTGCAGTCTTTATGTATGTGGGGGGGGGGGGGGGGGGGGGTGGGAGTGGGCGGGGCTGGGGGGGGGGGTGGGTGGGGTTCATACTTGCGCCTCATGAGTCAAAACACAGCCGTCACACACGTCATGACAGAATGCGCATCATTTAAAAAAAAAAAAAAAAAATGCACGCTGGAACAAGTTCACCCCAAGTCCACCTCACTCCCACACTGTGATGTTATCACAACGTCATCACACCATGAAGCTTGCAGCCTCCCAGTCAAAAAAAAAAAAAAAATGACATCATCGTTACATGTCCCGGACAACAAAAAGACGTCAGTCAAATTCCTGACACGTCGGCACAAGCCCCCAAACTCGACACAATACAGCATCATCATCAGCCGTCGTCATGAATAGCCCACCTAACACACCATGACGTAACCCACCGTCAGCAGTTCATCATGACGTCATCGAAGCTCACCATGGGAACGAACGCCCTTGGAGTTGGCGCAGTCGTCAGCACACCCGCACGTCGTTCCGCTCCTCCCCTCCTCGTCGTCCTCCTCGGCCACAGTGATGGTGGAATGGTTGTACAGCCCCTGGGCCATCAGCTGCAGCGCCAGCTCGTTCTTCACGCCGGACGACTTCTTGATCTTGGCCCGTGTTGTTCTGGAACCAGATCTTGATCTGCGACTCCGTCAGGCCCAGCTCCGAGGCCAGGTGGCGCCGCCGGGTCTCCGTCAGGTAGCGGCAGTCGTCGAACTCGCGCTTCAAGCGCGACAACTGCTCGCTGGTGAATGCCGTGCGAGGGCGCTTCTCTGCCGCCGACGCCACCGCCGCCGCCGCCGCCGCCGCGGAGTCCGAGGCGCTGTTCCGCTTCCGCTTGATGCGTCTGGAGCGGGGCCCTGTACGGCGAAGAGGAACAGAAAGAAAAAAAAAAAATCATATGTTATTAATGACGTTCAGGTACAGTTTCATTATTGCTCAATTGACATACACTGGGCATTTTCTGGGTATGAGATGGAAAGATAATGTTGGTCATAACCCAGTCGACCGCAAAGGGCCATATCAGGGCTGTCACCGTGTTGAAGTCAACTTACAAGTCAGTGAAATAAACAAAACCTCATTCACGCAACCCTTTGAAGTGTACCTTCTAAAATCATACGACATATTTCGTTGAAAATCTTTCTCTCGTAAGATCTTAGATCAGATGAAAAATGTTGATCTCTTTTCAGAAATTCAAAGATCACAACAGGTGGGACATCTCTGAATTTAGTAAATAAATATCATCATCATCATCATCATCATCATCATCAGCGTTGTAATCATCGTTATCATTGTGATCTGATCGTTTCGCCGTCGTCTTCATCGTCTATGTCATCACTATGACAATTACTATCATTGCCATCTGTCAACATCGTTGCTGTCACCGCCTTCGTTGTCATCATCTTCATCACCATTATGTATGCACCCAGCTACTTACTTATTAATATCTGATTCGGAAACAGCGTGGAAAGCAGAGAGAGAGAGAGAGAGAGAGAGAGAGGGAGAGAGAGAGAGAGAGAGAGAGAGAGAGACAGACAGACAGACAGACACAGAGAAGGGGTGGGATAGACAGAGAGAGAGGTGGGTGGTGGGGGTGGAATTGGGGGGTTGGAAGGGCAGACACGCAGGCACACAAACATACAAAAGGATGAGGAAAATGTCGATGAAGAAGACTAAGAAGGAAAACGAATAGGGCAACGAGGCGGAGACGGAGGAAAAGAACAAGAAGGGAGAGGTGGTGGGGTGGGGGTAGAGATGGGAAGAAATGGATAAAACTGAAGATAAAAGGTTTTTTTTTTTTTTTTTTTTTTTTTTTTTCCCCCGTGTGTGTGGGCTCTTCTCTTCCTTTTTCTAAACGCCTAATTGTCGGTTTCTCTGTACCCGGAAGGGAGGCGGGAGAGGAAACAAATACAGGTAGACAATTTTTTCTTCTATTAATGAATCCGCCATAAACAAGGACAAACAATTTACAAGAGAAAACACGACGCGTTTCGACCTTTTAGGTCTTCTTCGGGCCAAGAGAAGCAACATTCAGGACAACGAAAACGAAGAACGAAAACAATCACTTTAACGCCTTCTATTCGGCTCAATATGGACGTTGAATGATGAATATTTTCGGTATCAAAATATTTTTTGTTTTAAGAAACTGTGAAGCAAAAATGAATGAATGAATAAACAAACAAATCTATAAATAAATAATAACGGGATCTTGGTTGGGCGGCGTGATGATCTACAAAGTCTTTCGCGATGCTTTAACTGACATTTCTTAGGATATCCACTGAATCCGGTTTATTATGGTTAAAACGATTAGTTGCGCCTACCTGCAGTCGTGTTTGGTGTCAGTACAATTCTGTTTCAAACATGTCACACTGTCGGTTCCAGTGTACATCAGTTATGAGGGGAAATTTTCTCTAATTGTTGAATAAATGTTAGCGAACCGCCAAGAGAAACGTGGACAAATGAGTGAAGAGATCTAAGCTAGTGACAAAAATTCGTTCATTTTCATTGTCCCATTTGTTTGTGTCTTGCCTGAAGAAGACCTAAGAGGTCGAAAACGCGTTGTGTTTTGTCTTGTGACTCGTTTGTCCACGTTTCTTTTGGCGGTTCGCTAACATTTATTTAAGATTTGTTCAGATTTCCGCCTGCAGTCGTCTCACTTTGCAACTAGATCCTCTAATTGATTGTTGATCCATATCGTCTTTAAATCGGTGAATCTTGTGCCCGGTTACTGAAAGGGATGCCAGAGCGTAGTTTTTCGCCGTTACCTTTTCACTCTTCTTTCGCTTTCATTATCCACTACCCCCCCCCCCCCTTCCCCTCCCTCCCCACCTCCGTATTTTTTCCTCCCCCCCCCCCCCCCCCCCTCCCGTTTTTCATTTGATTTCCCATGTTCATTTCTCCCCTTCCCCCTCCCTCTCCACCCTGCCCACTTCTCCCTCGTTTATCTCGTTGGAGGAGGCGGTGTTGTGGTTCGGAGGGTGGAGCTGGGGGAGAGAGAGAGAGAGAGGGGAGAGAGAGAGAGAGAGAGAGAGGGGGAGAGGGGGGG
>JADBJO010001174.1:415000-417500 GCA_016801955.1 Conus betulinus
GTGTGTGTGTGTGTGTGTGTGTGTGTGTGTGCGTGCGTGCGTGCGTGCGTGCGTGGGTGTGTGTGTGTGCGTGTGTGTGTGTGTGTGTGTGTGTGTGTGTGTGTGTGTGTGTGTGCGTGCGTGCGTGCGTGCGCGTGCGTGCGTGCGTGCGTGCGTGTGTGTGTCAATTACAACAATCGCGGAGAGAAAAAAAGCTAAGATTTGAGGGGTAAACTGACGGATGATGAGAATTGGGAAGCACAGGTTGCGGAGATAGAGGGAACGAGGAGACGGGGGTGGGGGGTGGGGGTGGCGTGGGGGGGGTGGGGGTGGGGGAAGTGTGAGTGTGAGTGTGGAAGGGAGGAGGGGGGATGAAAAAAGGGGAAATGCCGTGGAAAATGAATACACACACACACACACACACACACACACACACACACACACACACACACACACCATCATCGTCCATGACCAATCAGATTACCTTGAAAAAAAAATGACGATAATTAATTTCACCTCCCATCCCGTCCCTGGATCTCGTTATGGTCAGCAAGAAGCACAAGAACTAGCAAAGGTTTACGGACAGTATTTGCACATGTACATATACAAGAATAATACAGTTTCATCGCACAACGGAAGTTAAAACGGCTTGGGTAAATAATTAGTATGAACATGTATAAAGAAAGTACCTGAGCCAATAAACACTAAGTGCAGGCACATGAAGGAGAGAGAGAGCGAGGAGAGAGAGAGAGAGAGAGAGAGAGAGAGAGAGGATGAGAGAGGAGGAGAGAGAGAGCGCATGGCCAGCAGCATAGAAATGATGAAAGCACGCACAAAAGAAAAAGAAACGTTTCATAGGTGCATGAACACTTCTCGTGTTTTATCTTGAATTGACCATAGTAAGTCATGAAAATAAAAGAAAAAATAAAAAAGAAGAAACAAAGACTGAAACAACACACACATACAGAGAGAGAGAGAGAGAGAGAGAGAGAGAGAGAGAGAGAGAGGGGGGGGGGGGGCGGCTTTGACGCTTTGACAATTTATTGCCTTCAGCTCAACAAACCATTAAGGCAAGAGTTGTACACACACGGCCTGACACTGACACTGAAGTTTAAGGAAACTTTGAAAAAAAAAAAAAGTGTAAATAACAAAACCATCAGAGCGGAGCGTAATGGATTAAAATATCACTCGCGTTGTTACGAAGATACAGATATTTATAACATAAGCTAGACTAGCTTACGCACCGCATGAACGAACTAATTCGGTTAGATTTCCCTACAGACCATCCGTTCCTACCTTACCATTCCCTCCTCCTCAATCCCAAACACATAGCGCGCGCACGCGCGCGCACACGCGCGCGCGCGCGCGCGCGTGTGTGTGTGTGTGTGTGTGTGAGAGAGAGAGAGTGAGAGAGAGAGAGAGAGAGAGAGAGAGAGAGGCCCGCGACCCTCCCAGCCGTGGTGAGTTATCTCCCCTGGGAGAAACTTACGACCCTGTAAACGAGGTGCAGTGCTATTGTTCAAGGCTTTTGATCACAAGTTTGTCTTCCGATGGACAGGAAAAGGGCCTCTCAGCCGTGGGAATCTCTCTCTCTCTCTCTCTCTCTCTCTCTCTCTCTCTCTCTCTCTGTGTCTTTCTGTCTGTCTGTCTTTGACTTTCATTCAGTCATCCTTTTCGTTTCTTGTTCTTCTTCTGTCTTTCTCTCTCTTCTTTCTCGTCTTTCCTCTTCGTCCTCTTCCATTCCTCTCTTCAGCCTCCTCTACTCCATTCCTCTCTCTCTGTGACAGAGAGAGAGAGAGAGAGAGGGGGGGGGGGGGGGGAGAGGAGGAAGAGAAAGAAGAGAGAAGAGAAAAAGGATTCTGACAGAGACAGAGGGGGAGGGAGAGAGGGGAGAGAGAGAAAGAGAGAGAGGGAGGGAGGGAGAGGAGAGAGAGAGAGAGAGAGAGAGGGGAGAGAGAGAGAAAGAGATGGCTGAGGTGGCGAGAGGGAGACAGACAAGGTGGGTGGGGGAGACATGAGGTAAATGGCATTGGGGGGCGGGGGGGGGGGGGGGGGGGGGGAGCAATGAAGGGGAGGGAGGGAGGGGTGTGTGTGTGTGTGAAAGGAGTGACAAAGGATAGGATGACTGAAGAATTAGATTCACGAATAATAAATTCGTGGTTCTTAGACATCAAAGCCCTTTCTTCCAGTCGCTCCATGGCCCCATCACACACCAGACCACTTCCTCCATCAACCACTGTGGGTGTCGGGTCATTTGGAACACATGCCTCCAATCGAAAACCTGCACATTCCAGCCACAACCCCCACCACACACACACGGACACACACACACTCGGAACGGACGGAACCGATCTCATTTATCTCGTCGGCATCGTTCGCCACCTCTCGGCCCCACTCGTCACTCTCCGTCACTCTCCGCCACCGCCCTGACGATCGGGGGCGACCAATCAGTAATTAGAGGTCATTTACAAAACACCCGCTCACCCCTGTCTTCCGTCAGTGACCAAAAGGTCACGACAGA
>JADBJO010001174.1:422500-425000 GCA_016801955.1 Conus betulinus
GGTGGTAGAGCGCCTGACTCATAATCAAAGGCCGGTTTGGCCGTTGGTATGGATGACAAGTTACACATAACATGCACCTTCCCCGAAGATAGAGTATGGCTGCCTTTATGGCGGGATTAAAAACGGTCAAACACACAAAATTCACTCCCTTTGTTGGGTAGATGGGATTAATCCTTGTCTGTCTCTACAGGGAGTGTCCGCAGGAGTATCAGCCTGCGTACGCAAAACAAACAAACAAAACAAAAACAACAACAACAGCAACAACTGAAAAACTGCATAAATAACCGAGGGAAAAACAAGTGTAGGCAGTAATCAGTCCTTCGGTTATTTGAAAAGCTGAAAGAAGTTGATGAAAATTAGGCTCAACATCAAGCAAAAAAGAGAGAGAGAGGCACAACTTCTTTTCTTCTTCTTTTTACTCTCCCCTTCTTCTTCTTTCTGTTTTTGCTTTAAACTTAGGATATAAACACACAATAAGAAGAGAGATATGCCCTGCTTCTTTCTCTCTTTTTCTTTTTCCCCTTCTTCTTCTTTCTTTATTCTTTAAACTTAGGCTCAGCTTCAAATAAAATGAGAGATATGCACAATTTCTTTTTTTTTTTTTCTTTTTTTTTTTTCACTTTCTTCTTCTTTCTTTTGTTTTAAACTTCGGATAAACACACAATATAAAAGAGATACGTACAGCTTCTTTCCATCTCCCCCTCCTTCTTCTTCTTCTTTTTTTCTTTCATGTTGTATAACCTTCAATGAACATTTCATTTTCCTCGGAGCTGGAGGCTTCTTTCAGCAGACCTGCTACGCAGTGTCATCCTACTCCAAGTCCACACTCGCGGGCGCATGAAAAAATCCCATCCCTGCCCGGACAAGCTCTGCCAAAGGTAGTATGGTACTGGGGAGGTGTGTGTGTGTGTGTGTGTGTGTGTGTGTGTGTGTGTGTGTGTGTTGGGGGGGGGGGGGGGGGGGGGAGGGGGGTCACTGGGACCTAACCAATTCAGCCATCAAAATGATAGCTGGGACTTTTTCCTCAATGTATTGACAGGAACCCTCAATGAGACAGGCAGACGAAAACAGTCAACCCATTAAAAAAAAAAAGGGGGGAAAAAAAAAAACACCTAACACACACACAACAACAACAACGACAACAAAAACAAAACCACCACACACAACAACGACAACAACAAACCCATCCTCAACCCACGCTGAAATGCTTACACGCCTGCCTGTACATGCAAACCTAATGCCATTTGCGGTACCAATTCATCTAGCACAGAGGCAGACGCGAGGCGCACAACAAAAGAAAGTCACCGCCCTTGCAGACGGCAGTTTCCATACTTACCTGTATGTCCTGAGATGATGATAAATGTCCGCAGCAACATTAACTGAAGAAATGAACTGAGAGCAATCAACATTTATTCAAGACTGATCGATTCCTTTGATTCAAGACTGTTTTCACACACACACACACACACACACACACACACACACACACACACACTACACAATAAACAATAATTGCAAGGACGGAAACTTTTGCTCTCATGGCAAAAAACGGCTCTCCATCTGTGCTAGGCGAATGGGTGCCTCAAGCAGGTCAGTTTGGACATGCTGCTTTCTTTCTCCATTTTTCAAGTTCAGAAAAAAAAGAATTTTCAGTCGAATCGATCATTTTCATGTGATCTGAGCCAAGATACAAAAATCTTATTCTGTTTTAAATGCATACACGAGTCATTAACGAAATAGAAAAAAAAAGAAACAGAGTAAATAGACAACAAACAAAACAACAACAAAAAGGTCGACAGTTTATAAACAGACAGACAGATGTGGACGTAGACAAACAGAACAGACTGACAGACAAGGCTCTTGAAGTCTAACAGAACAGACAGACAAACAGACAGATGTGTACGATAGTCAAACAGAACAGGCTGACAGACAAGGCTCTTGTAGTCTACGCCTGCAACACACAGACAGACAGACAGACACACACACACACACACACACACACACACACACTGGCGAAGGGCTTTCATCACGAACAAACTGTGAAACGGACATTACTGTCAGTTCATGGTGACACCGAGTCTGAAACTAACCCCCTTTCCTCGTAGTCATATGCAAGCAGACACAATCCAATTGTAACAGGAAACAAACTGTCCGTGTCACCATTTTCAACATAAATGATAATGATCACCTCGTGCCCACGAACAAAGTGTGCTGTGGTATGTCTACAAGTAACAACACCAAATCTGCCTTTTTTAATATATATTTTTCTTTTCAACAGACTTTGTTCTTTGCCATTGTCGCAGACAGTGAATGGCTTAAGCTTTATCATCTTGCGATTACAATTTGAACAGCTCGCTGTCAAAAACGCTGAGAGCGAGAAGGTTGACCTTAACGTTGTCAGCTAGGCTTTTTATAAGAAAATCCAACTTGCAGATCATTGGGTTTTTTGTGTCCCCCCCCCCCCCCCTTTCCCCCACCCCTCCCCACAGCCCAACTTCCA
>JADBJO010001174.1:432500-450000 GCA_016801955.1 Conus betulinus
GGTGGGGGGGGTGTTAGTGTGCGTGTTAGCGTGTGTGTGTGTGCGTGTGTTGATATAATTATGTGTTTATATGCGTGCTCGCGAGTGTGTGTGTGGTGTGTGTGTGTGTGTGTGTGTGTGTGTGTGTGTGTGTGTGTGTGTGTGTGTAAGTGTGTGTGTCCGCGCGCGCGCGCGTGTGTATGTGTAGGTGCGCGCGTGCACGCACTCGTGCGTGCGTGCATGCTTGTATATTTTTTCCTGAACCAATGAAGACGCGATCACTCACACAAAGCTAGTCCCACGTGGCGCCCATCTTTTTTTTTTCTTCTCTAAATTACTGTCTGAGTGACATCGGCTAGGTCAAGTCACGCATCGACAGGCGCCAGTGTAGAATCGATACTGTTCATGTTCAATCAACGTGTGTGTGTGTGTGGAGTGGGGGGGGGGGGGGGGGGGGGGGGGGGGGGGGGGGGGTGCGTGTAACAAAAACGTTCGTCTTTGCATCAATAACTTTGTTTATTCATTTTTTTTTTAAGGAAAGGAAAACAAAGAAGAAAAACAAAAAGAAAGAAGAAAGAAAGAAAAAGAAAAAGAAAGAGAAAGAAAGAAAAAAAGAAGAAAAGAAAGAAAGGGCTCCACTGGTTGCCTCTCCTGTACGGACAATGAACAAGTAAAGACCAGGGACTGGACATAAACTCTTGAACAGATGGAACCGTATCGATCCACCGAGCGACATATCGGACATTTGCGCACTCCATAGACGACGTTCGGAAACCTTCTTCCCTGGCATAAGGCAAAAACTCGCCTGATGTGGGAAACAAATATTTTACCCCAGATTCCATGAAAATCTTGTTCAGAGATGTTCCGCCTGATGCGATCTTATAATTAGAGATTAACATTTTTCATCGGATCTGAGATTTTACAGTGAAAAGTTTTCTGTTTTTTTTTTTTTTTTTTTTTAAACAAAAATTCGGGTGAGTTTTTAGACGATGTATCTTAAAGAGGTTGTGTGAATGAATGGTTTGCGAGTTGATCTTAACGTGGTGACAGCCCTGATATGGCCCCTTGCGGTCGGCTGGGCTATAAGCAACGTTACCCTACCTTACCTTACTGCCTTTAAGAACTGAATGGAAAAATCGAAGAGAACACTGCACATAATTATATATTTCACTAGATTTCTCTGAAGCCTCGCGTGCGTGCTTACATTACTGCTGCGCATGGGCAACAATTCTCTGGCATTATTCAACATTAGGAGCCCACATAAGTCGGTTGCATTCGCGAGGTTTTCCAGAACATGTGTGTCAGACTAGGGTCACACGACAATGTGTCACCTAAAAGCGCTCATTCTAGAGGGGGCCCGCGCTCTACACAGCACCGACTGTTTCCAAGCCGTTTCTGTCAAGAAATGTCACTCTGTTAAACAGACATGGCAAAATGCCATATTCAATTCTAGCCATCGCACTGACAACTCGATTGTAGACGCGCGCGCGCACACACCCACACACCACACACGCACACAACACATACACATGCACGCACGCACACGCAAGCGCGCGCACACACACCACATGCACACTCGCAAACACACATACGCACGCACACACACACACACACACACACACACACACACACACCACACACACAGCTATCAGCGACATCCACCCTATTAGTTTTGTGGACTCTGTGTGGTCAAGTCTTTTTCATTCACTTCACCACTGCGCTCTACACCTTCAGTGACCAGGGAATCTTCAATACGCCGATCCGACACTAAAGAGTTCTATCATGCCAAAACTTCCAAACCGATCTTCCCACCACCATCAAGTTTGTCATCTGACTGTCAATGGGGGGCAGAACCATGCGTCTACCAGCAACGCCGTGCCTCGCCTCGTGATGCCAACCAAATGCAAAGAAATGAATGTGGTGCATCAAGGATGGTTCGCGGGAGATGTCCGGGCCCTTCTCTCTTCCTTCCTTTTTTTTCTTTTAATTATTTTTTTTGATGACTACCCCCCCCCCCCCCCCCCCCCCCGTATCTTTTTTTTACATACAGCGCGTGTTGAAACGTGTCACTACACCAAACACACTGTTACAAAAATTAAGCCCTGACGCGCTGTGTCGAACGCCAAAAACATTTATAAAGGCAGCAAGAAATTGTCCGTTAGTAGCAAGACAAACATTACAGACCTGTATGGTGCGTCGTGAGAGATGGACAGAAAGAAGAAGAAAAAAAAAAAAAAGAAAGAGAAGAAAAACGAATTTGGACAAAACTACAGCATGCCGTGAGATGAAGAGACGCAGCGAACAGCTTGGAAACCTAGCGCATACCGAGGTAGGTCAGTCGGGAAATACAGGAAAGAAAAACACTGTGCCGAAACGATTCTATTTCGGGCACGACATATGTAGCGATTTCGGTTCCGTGTGACATTTGCCCTCTGAAGCTATGATACGCGTTTAGAGACTTAGTCATTTCATTACACTTCGTTGATGACTCGAGGGCAGACAATCCTGCTAGCTTTTTTTTTTTTTTTTTTAAATCATCTTCAGCCGTACTGTTAATGACGTATCTGGCGACACAGTCATTGATACCTTGCGGATACACAAATACGTTCTCTCTCTCTCTCTCTCTCTCTCTCTCTCTCTCTCTCTCTCTCTCTCTCTCTCTCTCTCTCAAGCACAGACAGACAGACACAACACACACGCTCACGCGCGCGCACAAGCACTCACGCATGCACACAACACACACACCACACACACACACACACACACCCGCACCCCCTCTCCAAACCAAACCCAGTTCTTGTTTCGTTTGTTTTCAATTTGCTTTATTTAGAAGAGCGAAATAAAGCCAAAATGAAAACAAAAACAAAAACAAAAATACAGTCAACACAAAAATGATAAAACAAAACAAAATCCAGTGAGAAGAGACAAAACGAAAGGAAGCAGCCAAGCCCGACACATGACCTTTTGTTGATTAATAAGCTGCCCGTTTACGTAGTTCATGTTGCTTGTTTTTGCTTTCGTTTCGTCGTTTGTTTTGCTTTCTAACACTGTGATTTTATTTACACACCACCACACACACACACACACACACACACACACACACACACATTATAAACGAACCAAGCAAATATAAACACAACACGAAAACAGGGGCACAATCCCAATGGCAGATTAAGATAATTACCCTTCTCTCCCCCCCCCCCCCCCCCCCCCCCCGCCCCTGCGCCCTCCTCGTCCTGCGTTCACCTCCCTCCCTCCTCTCCCCCCTTCCCTTCCCCCTCCTACTCCTCCTCTCACTTTCTCTCTTCATCATTTTTTTTTTTTTTTTTTTTAACTACAGTTTGTTGTTTTTTCCCTTTCAAACCCGAACTATGTGGCCCACTTTACCTCCGGGCCAAACCAGACTTGTGCGTGTAATCCGGTGACAGTTATGGATCAGACGGATGACGGAACATACAACAAAATCGGAGGGCCTGATTTTGTTTTATGCGTGTGAAATTGGCAGTGAAACTCCGTGACATCTTTTCTTTTTTTTTTTTTTTTTTTTTGAGTGTGAGGGGGTGGGGGGAGGGGGGGCGGAGAACGAAGGGGGTGGTGAGGGAGTAGGGAACAGCAAAGAAGGTGGAGGATGGAGGAAGGAAGGGGAGGGGGAGGGGTGGGGGGGCGAGTCACTGACTTGGTGGGAATGTGGTTCATTCCATCAGGACGTATAGCTGTGGTCAGGGAGGAGAGAGGAGAAGGAAGAAGGAAGGGACAGAAGAGAAAGAATAGCACACGAGAGAGAGAGAGAGAGAGCGGAGAGAGAGAGATAGAGAGAGAGGAGAGGGAGAGGGGGAAGAGAAGGAGAAAGAGACAGAGAGAGAGAGGATGAGGAGAGAGAGGAGAGGAGAGAGGAGACATGAGAGAGAGGAGGAGAGAGAGCGAGGAGGAAGGAGGGGAGGAGAGAGAGAGAGGGAGAGAGAGAGTGGATGAGGAGAGAGGAGAGAGAGGAGAGACAGGGAGGGGAGAGAGGAGGAGAGGAGAGAGAGAGTAGGGGAGCAGGGGAGAGAGAGGAGAGAGACGAGAGAGAGAGAAGAGAAAAAGCGAAAGAAAACCGGAGGGGAGAAAAGGGACAACATTTTTTTGAAGGAAATTTAAAAAATCATGATGACAGGAGGAGAGAGAGAGAGAGAGAGAGAGAGAGAGGGGAGGCGTAGGAGGGGGGGGGGGGGGGGGGGACGGGAAAAGAAACAGGGGCGAGGAGAAAAAAAAAGCAAAGAAAGATACGAAAAAGTGAGCAAGCAAGAAAGAAGAAAATAAAAACATATGATGATGATGCTGAGATGATAGAGGAAGAGGGAGGGAGGGGAGGGAGAGAGAGAGACAGGCTAGGGGAGGGGACGGAAAGGGAAAGAAAGCAAAGAGAGAATACGAAAAAATGGACAAAAAGAAGAAACCTACAAAACAATGATGAGAGAGAGAGAGAGAGAGAGAGGAGAGAGAGAGAGAGGAGAGGAGAGAGAGAGAAGAGAGGAGAGGAGAGAGAGAGAGAAAAGAGGAGAGAGAGAGAGGAGAGAGAGAGAGGAGAGAGAGAGAGAGAGAGAGAGAGAGAGAGAGAGAAAGGGAGAGAAAGCAAAGAGAGAATACGAAAAATGGACAAGCAAGAAGGAAAATGAAATAATAATGAGAGAGAGAGAGAGAGAGAGAGAGGAGAGAGAGAGAGAGAGAGAGAGAGAGAGAGAGAGAGAGAGAATCGCCGCGTTCCTAAAGAACAAAGCACAATTAATGATCAGTGTTGCCGAGAGAGGCATGTTAGCGCCTATCCTCAGTTAGAGACCAAAACTCTAAGCGCTTTACAATCCAGGCTCCCAAACCCAGCGGACTGCCTACCTGGGTAGAACCGACTGAAGAACTGCCTGCTGGCTCTTCATTCACTCGTTTCCCGTGTCCTTCATTTGAACAACAGGCACTCAGTCTTTCACTCATTCCCAGTCTTTCATTCGTTCCCTCGTTTCTATTTTATTTTATTTTTTTATGGAGGTTTCATGGCATGTGGATACGTGTCATCCATACCCACGTGCGAATGGGGCTGGAGTAACTCGGTTGGTAGAGCGCCGGACTCGTAAATCTTAGTGATTCTGGGGTTGCGGGTTCGAATCTCCACCGGGCCGTTTCGGTACAAAAGGATTTTTTTCCCCCTCGGAGTTAACATATAGGTTCTGACTCCATTTCCCATACAGTCCTTCGAATGAGACTATAAACCGAGGTTCCGTGTGTGAAACACACGCATAACATCTTGCACACACGTAAAATCCCATCACCAACTGGCGGAAGAGGAGACCAGTTTGGCCGTTGGTATGGATGACACGTTACACATAGCAAGCACTCTGCCTGAAAAATCGACAGAATGATGGAATGAAAGTGAGCTAACAATATTGATTAAACGACACGGGAAACGACTGGTAATAGTGACCTTCTCTTCCGAAAAATTGGTAACCAACCAGATGTTATGCGTGCGTTTAAACACAAACCTCGAATTTACGATCTCGTTCGGAGAATTTTTTTTTCTTCAGGAAATGATGCCAGAACCAATGTTAACTCCGAGGGGAAAAAAAAAATTCCTCTGTCACGCAATCCCATCATCGTGAACGTCCCTAAAAGTATTTATCACATTTTGTCCTCTGTAGTGTGTGTGTTACGTAAGCGTTCATTTAACTCCCTGGTTTTTTTTTTTGCGTGTTCATCGTTATTTCGGCATGTAAATACACGGCAGGGTTTTTGTAAATCGTTTCGGTATTTCTTATTTTTGAGTAATGGACTCTCCGTGCTCCCCCACCCCCCTCCCCGCTCTGCTTGCCCACCCCCGCCACACCATCCCAATCCTATTTCAAGGTGACTCTCTCTCTCTCTCTCTCTCTCTCTCTCTCTCTCAATCCCTAAAAAGGCTGCTCAATTTCAGGTTTTAGTTGTAATCAGTATAGTCCAGCCGACACCAGAAACTCTAGGGCTGTGAAAGGGAATGGTCGGCTACACTACGATCCAACACAGATACAGACAGCCATCATGCTTGCTTTAGAATTCTTGGTGAACTTTCCAATGACAGTACTTAGAACTGTGATATTGGTGGATTCTAAATCGGTTTTTATATTCACTGAACTCCTTCAGTACCGATACACGGCCTGACCTTATGTATTCATTATTTATTACATTGCTTGTCGGCTAAAGGCACAGTCATTGAGTTTTGTTGGGTGCCTTCGCACTGTAACATAATGGAAACGAAATGGCCGACAGAGCTGCTAAAAGAGGCGCAAAAGGTTTAGAGAAGACTGTAGACATGACACTTCCTTTGTCACTCCATGAAAATTACAGGCTGCTAGAAACAACAGCATGGAAAAAAAATTAGCAGACGTTCTGATGAAAAGACTCTAACACACAAAATACAGCTACAGTTCGTTGGAAGTTGTATCAAGGAAAGTTGTCAAATGCACCGTTATATTATTCTAGACTTGTAACTTCCCTTTTTTCCGCCTAAAAATTAACGCTTTAAAAACAAAATTCTCCAAAAATGTATATTGCTTGTGTGGTGCACAAATCACAGTTAATCACATTTTATTCCATTGTAAAAGTGTCCGAGATTTTCTGCCTGATTCAGTCACAGCAAAGAATGTTTCGGAAGAAAACATAGAAGATTTATTATATGATACAAAGGTTTTACTACAAATTGCTGAATCCCTAATTCACACCCCATCAGGTCATTCCTGTTTTTTTTTTTTTTTTTTTTTTTTTCCAGTGTAGATTTGTGGTGAGGGACACATCCACCCACCCTTGTTTCTGTATTTTACATTTTGTTTGTTATATGTATCTTTAACATTTTCTCTTTACTGTTAACACAGTGTTCACAGTTTTCATTACCTCACACATTTACACTCTCACACTCTCGCACACACTCACAGAGACAGCACCTGGCTGCCTTTGCCGCCAATGCCTCCGCCGTTGCTGTTGCTGCTGCTGCTGCTGCTGCTGCTGGTCTTGCCCGGAATGCTACTGTTCTTGTCAGAGGCTAGAACCGCCCGCTCGGGAGTCGTGCCCGCCGTTCAAACTGTCCTTTTTGGCGCACGTTTTGGTCACACCGTCCACGGCCGAACCGGTTTTCTTCCCGGTGGCAGACGCCGAATAACCGGCAACAGTCCCGGTGTGTGTCTGCCGGCGAGGTCGTGCATAGACAGGAGACTCCCACCTGTACCCCCCTCGTCCTCCTCCTCCCCCTTCTCCTCCTCCTGCACGGGACTTCCGGTGGGACGATCCTGAAGAAGAGATGACGTCACTGCGATTCCGTGTGCTGAGGTCGACGGGGGAGTGGGGCGAGGAGGAGGTGGAGGAGGAGGAGGAGGAGGAGGAGGAGGAGGAGGAGGCGGAAGAGGAGGGGGAGGAAGCGGAGACGGGGGAGAGGGTGGCGGAGGAAGCGAGGGTCGGGGGGGGTAATGACGAGGTCAGTCGGGTGGAACTGGCGATGGTGGGGGTGGGGGTGGAGGTGGTGGTGAGGGTGGTGGTGGTGGTGGTGGTGGTGGTTGTGGGCTTGAGGACAAGGGCCGGGAGGGAGGCTGGCTGAAGAGGGTGGGGGCGAGGAGGAGGAGGAGGAGGAGGAGGGGGAGGGGGAGGAGGAGGATGACGATGGAGCTGAAGGTACTGCGCGTGGAGACTGAAGAAGGGCTTGAGGAGAGGGTGGTGGTGGGGAGAGCAGGGGGTTCAGCCGAGGGGGAGGGGGGGAGGAGGAGGAGTTGGAGGAGGAGGAGGTGGTGGTGGTGGCGGAGGAGGAGGAGGAGGAGGAGAAGGAGGAGAGGGTGGTTTGGCACTGGGGGTGGGCTTGGGGTCGGGTGGGGGGGGGGGGGGCGCGGGGAGTCCAGGCGGAGCTTCCGGGCCGGCCCGAAGTCGGGTTTGAGGATGGCGGCGATACTGAAGTTGGTCCTCGCCGGCAGCAGCGGCGGTGGCGGGGGAGAGGAGGGGAGTCGTCTCCCGGTGAGGACTCTTTCTCCTGGCCGACGTCCAGCTCGCCTTCATCGTGCCGGCCAGCCCGGGCTGTCGTCATCACCCACACTGCCGCCCTCCTCCTCCCCGCTGACGTCACCGCGGGTCTTCTTCTCGTCACGGCTTGGAGGAGGACCGTCCTCGCCCGGCCCGTCTGACGTCACCGTCTCCATGTCTACGTCACCGATGACGTCAATGACCTCTTCTTCGTCCTCCTCCTCCTCCTCTTCATCTTCCCCGTTGTTGTTGTTGTCGTCGTCGTCACTCATGACGTCCTCATCGCGGCTGTCGTCGTGCACGCTGTCCCGGGGCGTCCCGTGGTGCATGGCGTCCTGCGAGTGGCTGAAGCCGCGGTAACGCTGCTCGCACTCGCCGTCAGAGTTACCGTTCGTGTTGCGGAACCCCGCGTGCAGCGACAGCTTGTCCGACAGCTGAATCAGGTAGGAAGTGGACGACGACGAAGAGGAGGAGGAGGAGGAGGAGGAGGAGGGGCTGTCCTGTCCTTGAGGAGAGCCAGAAGGGGTGGGAGGGGGAGAGGGCTGGGAGGCCAGGGACGGGGTAGGTGGGGGGAGCACCACCCCCAGCCCGCCAGGACGTCCAGGGGAGGAGGAAGGGGGGGATAAAAGCCGAGTCCCCCGGCATCGGCACGTCCCCCGAGTTGTCTACCGTTCTGGGCCCCAGCATTCCGTCTGGTCTGGGTCACCTGGATGGCCCCAAACACAGGTTCTTCTCGCTCGGACCTCCCCCAACAACGAAAGCCGGTGAACTCGCCTTATGTTTGGTTCGCCTACTTTCTTTCTTTTTCTGTCTTTTTCTTTTGTTTTTTCTTTCTTTCTTCTTTCTTTTCTTTTTCTTACGTCAGGTTGGTCAGCGAGGTCATCTTGGGACGATGCTGAAGAGGGCAGGTGAGAGGTTGGCAGGATGGACGGAGTCACACCTGGTGGGAGAGGTCAGATGAAAGGGAAGACATTATCAACCGTGGTGTGAAAGGCCCTTTTTTACCTTTTACCTTAACAAATTATCACATTCTGCTCTTTCTTTATGCACCCACACACCGTGATAATGTGTCTATTGAGAAACAAAGCATCCCCCCTCCCTCAACCAACCCCAACCCTTTATTTCTTCTTCATGGGATGTTTACTTACATGCTTTTAAATTCAACAGAAAACAACAGGCGGTAACGACCGTCTTCCTTCAGGAATTGAAAAACAAACAAACAGAAAATGTGTGGAGAAGGGGTGGGGGGTGGGGGGGGGGGGAGGAGGCAGATTGTTATCCCCGAAAATCACCACCATTTTCCTCAGGACAATAGCTGCATTCTTCATGGTTCGCCACCGTTGTCCCTATATATCCCTACATCCCCCCCAAAGAAAACAGTTATCATCGTTGTTGTTCCCAAAGATCCCATTGAATTCCCATAGTAAAATTCCCAAAGAATACGCCCCACCATGTCTCTGTCTGCTCACGCTAAGTTGTCAGGTTAAGAACCTGGATCTGCGACCGGTTCTCAAAGAATTCTGGCACTGCTGAATTAACAGACATAACAAGTGCCGATGCTAACTTGCGCTTCTGTAGGATTCATTGGAAAGCACACGCACATACGGGCCCGTACCGAAGGTGTGACCAGCGCGTTGGGCTAATTAATGCGTAGGTCAGACATCTGTTAAGTCGTAACCATGAGACCCTCTTCTCAAAGTCGCTCACCTTAGTCATCAGTTCATTCATCCATCAGCTTTAGCTCATGCGCAGCGTGGTCTCAAAACTTGACGGATGTGGTGTAAAGCGTATACGGACTAGTCCTCACGCAGTGGCCCCTCCTTGATGAAACTGAAACTCAAACTCAGGGTGAGCCAGTAGCTGAGCTGAGGGTTTTCGTTAGCACACAGGGAACACACAGTGTCACCATCTACTCGTGTGATGCCGACACGTTGCAAGTCGGCTGCCGGCTCGACAGGAGTCCCCCCCCCCCCCCGGCCTCGCTGAACTCTGGTCTGTTTTTTGTCCACGGTGGGCTTGTGACGTAGGGCACTCTCGCCGCCGTGACGTCACACACCAGGGGAAGCAGCTTTTATCGGCAGCAAGGGAGATCTAAAGCTCGGAAGTTGGTGAGGTTTACCTGCCCTAACAATTAAAAAACCAAAACAGTCCGCCCATCCTTCCCTTCATCTCTCTGTCTGTCTGTTGCCTGTCTGCCTTCTAGTTGTCTATCTGTTGTTTGTTTGCCTGTCTCTCTCTGTCTGTTGTCTGTTTGCCCCTCTCTCTGTTGTCTGCCTATGTATGTATCTATGTATCTATCTGGTGTCTATCTGCCTGTCTATCTATCTATTCATCTGTCCTTCCATCCACCTATCTATCCATCTATCTGTTGTCTATCTGCCCATCTCCCTATCTATCCACCTGTCCGTCCATCTGTCTATCTGTCTATCATTCTCTCTGTCTCTCTCTTTATCTATCAGTCTGTCTGTCTGTCTATATGCCCCTCAAAATTAGGTAAAGATGTTTTTTTTTTGCAGCTTCTTGAAAAGAAGTGTACATGCACGAGATGACACAAGTCTGTGAAACGACAGGCGAGTCACTGGGCACGTTTGTCTTACTGGGATCCAGCGCTGAACTGAATTCAGCAGGAAGGGGGTGAGCGACTCCTCCGCTCCCGCACGACCTCCCTTTCCTGTTTATTACGTCATCTGTATATCATTACCATTGTTTATCATCGTCTCTGCGTGCCGTGTCATCTTTGGCGTCCCCATTCGCAGCATTATTTCCACGCAGTTCCTTCCTTCTTCTTCTTCTTCTTATTCTGCATACGCAGGCTGTTACTCCTGCGGACTCCCTGTACAGACAGGCAAGGATTAATCCCCATCTACCCAACAAAAGGAGTGGAGTTTTGTGTGTATGACCGGTTCCCTTTTATCCCGCCATTAAGGCAGCCATACTCCAACTTCGGGGAAGGTGCATGCTGTGTGTAACGTGTCATCCATACCAACGGCCAAAACTGGCCTTCTCTTCCGAAAGTTGGTGATGGGATTTTACGTGTGTGCAAAATGGTATGCGTGCGTTCACACACGGAACCTCGGTTTATAGTCTCAATCGGACTGTATGGGAAATGGAGTCAGAACCAATGTTAACTCCAAGGGGGGGGGAAAAAAACCTGTACCGAAACGGCCCGGCGGAGATTCGAACCCGCAACCCCAGGATCACCAAGATTACGAGTCCGGCGCTCTACCACTGAGCTATTCCGGCCCCCCACAATTCATTCCGGCTCTCCCCTCCCACAGCCACACCCGGTTCCGTGCTGACGCTGTAGCAGGAGGCTCCATGCACCCCACAAGAGAGCACATCCACATCAGGCCGCCACGTGGCCACCCACCGGAGCAGACGCTGCATCCTGGTGCCGTGTCACATCATTGTGGCAGTGGTGGATGTTCCATGGTGCCTGTTCTGATCCGACGCACACGCTCAACACCTTCTACTCACGTTATACATTCCCCCCCCCCCCCCCCCCCCCCCCCCCCAGTCTGACGCCAAAGTGATCATACAGACTTTCGGGCTGGGTACGAAGCGAGTGGAAGGATGGGGAAAAGGGTGGGGGGGGGTGGAAGAGGGAAGGCGAAAAAAAGGAGGTGGAAAGGAGGGTCTTTATTGACATTGAGAGGTGTGTGTGTGTGTGTGTGTGTGTGTGTGTGCGCGCGCGCGCGCACGCGTGTGTGTGTATGCGTGTGCGTGTGCGTGTGTGTGTGTGTGCGCGCGTGCGTGCGTGTGTGCGCCTCTCTCTATCTCTCTCTCTCTCGCTACGTTAAACTAACATCGAGGAACAAAACAACAGCCACAAAAATTATCGTTGAAGTCTATGCAGTGTGTAAAGCTTTGAAGCTGCGATCTCATTGTTCTTCTTGGTTGTAGTACAGTTTATATGGTCCCTTCGACAGAATCTGGTTCTACGTGGAATGATTCGTCAAGAACATCCCTCACTCTTCCCTCTTTATGACTTCCTACTCCTAACCCCCCACCCCACCCCACCCCCATCCCCACCCCATCACCTTTCCCGAGACATTATATTTCCGCCCTGGAAGAACTGGGATTGGAGTTGTATGTGTGTGTGCGGGGGAGGGGGTGGGGGTGGGAGGGGGGGGGGGGGGGGGGGGGAGGAAAAGAAGAAATCAGCGGAGAAATAGATTTGTCAACGATAGCGGAAACGTGTTGCTCATGTCAATTCACACAGATGTCAGTTCGGCTCTTCGTGCCCTCCCCCCTCTCTCTCTCTCTCTCTCTCTCTCTCTCTCTCTCTCACACACACACACACACACAAGACATGAACTAGGCTCTCTGGCTGTTAAAAACGCTCATCACCACTATCACGTCATGCCAACAGCGCCAGTTTCAACAGAGTCGGTCACTGGCTCGTACACGGCAGTCAGGGGATCATTGGGGTGAAGGTGGTATTCGTTTCCTATCCAGCACGCTGACTGACAGGTGTCGCTTGAACAGCTGTTGGTCGGTTTCAACACCACCTTGATCGTTAGTTATGGCTCACCAGGCCGCGCGTTCAAACCCCATCCAAGCGCCTAACTATAAGGGAGGGGGAGAGAGGGGAGGGGGGGAGGAAAAGAAGAAAAAGGGGTATTTTTCCCCTAAAAAAAAAAGCCCAACAAAAACAAATAAAGCCATCTCAACTTCGTGTCGTTCTAGTGATGTCAGTATAGTCTTTTGTGTGTCTCTTACTCCCCCCCCCCCCCCCCCCCCCCCCCAACCCCCACTCCATAGGAATGGGCATACCCGTTATTCAAAAACTTCTAAAGGGTAGTAGACTGATACCGGTAACAGAAAGACCGTTTTAGGCCACTAGATCCCCACGTATTTTAGCGACGACAAACTGCTGACTGGAATCAAAGTAGAATTTTCTTTAATCATACGGCCTTCGAATGGAACCATGTGGCCAACGTTGTGGGTGGTCGAAGGCCAAAAGTCTCTCCTCCCCTCCCCCCCCCCCCCCCCCCCATCCTACCCCCACCTTCCGGACTCTGCTGTCGAAACAGCTGGCCCCCTGACCATGAGTGGACCAGCGACGTTCACCTCAAAGTGTCGTATAAGCTAGTTTCAATACAAAGCGACTGAGGGCGGAAAATGAAGCAAAATTTAGACAGAAAAGGGGGTTAGTTAGTTACCGCCACAGATACAAACAGATTACAGGACAAAACACAATGCATTTCGACCTGTCGGTTTTCTTAAGGCAAAAACAAACAACGATTAGGATACAAATGTAAATGCCAAAATTCTATTCCAGAATTTACGTTTTTTAGATGACAACTTAAAAATAGACATACTACTAAAGAACACATAGCTGGAATAAGCTTGCAGTACACAGACTTCCAACGGTGTGTGTCTACAAGGCCTTGGTCGATGAATCATCCCCTCTCTATTGACTTAACATTGTTGTTTGCGACTGCAAGTGCAATTACAGAACTGGCAATCTAGGCAAAAGGTTTCTCAGAAAAAAAAAAACCAACAGAACAAACATTTAGGACAGTCAAAACGAAGAACGAGAAACCACTTATCATATTCGGCGCAAAATGGGCCCATTTTGCGCCGAATATGAGAAGACAAGTGGTTTCTCGTCATTTTGCGCCGAATATGAGAAGGTAAGTGGTTTCTCGTCATTTTGCACCGAATATGAGAAGACAAGTGGTTTCTTGTTCTTCGTTTCCACTGTTCTAAATGCTGTTTGTTTTTGCCTGAAGAAGACCCAACAGGTCGAAATGCAATGTGTTTTGTCCTGTAATACGTTTTGTCTGTAGCGGTGACTAACCTCTTTTCTTTCTACATTTTGCTTGGTATACGCTAGTTGTTAACTGGATTCTGTGACGTCTGCACCCCGTCACGTCCCATGTATGACATTGACTGAGCTCTGTGTCGCTTTCCGACAGTGACAGCTACAACACAGGCGGGGCATGAGGTTGGCGTCCAGACACAACCGTTTCAGCGGTGCGACAAAATACCCGACCTTCGACAAGATTTCTACCCGACCTTTGACAAGATTTCTACCCGACCTTTCGACAAGATTTCTACCCGACCTTTGACAAGACCTTTGACAAGATTTCTACCCGACCTTCGACAAGATTTCTACCCGACCTTTGACAAGATTTCTACCCGACCTTCGTCAAGATTTCTACCCGACCTTTGACAGGAATTACCGCACAGCGCTATTAGGAAATGCTAATAAACCAGAGATGAAAAGCATAACTGTTTGTTTATTTGTTTGTTTTTAAACAACTTTTTGATTTTTTTTCATGCTGTTTGTGGTAAGTATTGCTTTGTGCTTCTACTTAATGTCTGCTGTTTTACACTGTCTGAAGAAAAGATAGTCGTCGAGAATTAATTTGTTTGTTTATTTGTTTTGTAAGTTAAAGAAGCGTTTCTTTGCACCTTGGTTTTTCACGTTTGTTTGCATTTTGATTTAAATTATGACAGCGCTCCAAACACCATTCAACTACCCCCCCCCCCCCCCCCCCCCCCTTAAAAAGATAGGACCGCCATAGACTATTATTGGTCAGTTATTGACCGCAACAGGCTATTAGGCCTACTAGGTCAGTTATTGACCGCAATATGCTATTATTGGTCAGTTCTTTACAAATGCTGCATCATCGTTGAGCGCCTTGGTGACATTTCAGATGGAACGTACAATTTTCCCCCATCCCGAAATGCGTGTAAAATCTGAATCGCTCGGTGACGCCGATCAGTTCTGGCCTGACACGGAAAGACCGTTGGACATACTATAAAAAGCCTTTAACTGAGCAGTTGATGCGTATTACACGTGAATGACAAACTGAAGGCATTTGTTGAGCTTGCAAACATAAGACAAAGAGCACTGAAACTGTTCATCAACTGGCTACATATCAAACAGATGATGTCAATGGTCATTGAAGGGAGTACTGTTATGAATAAAATCCATTATCAGTGACCGCACTAACAAACGTCAGCGAATTCTTTCTGAAGAAAAATTCAACAACTTTAATCAATGACAACTCTTTTTAACAGTGAACACTTTTCTTTTTCCAGTGAACTCTTTTCCAGTGAACTCTTTTCAGTTCCACAACCACAGAATTCTATACCGTTTTGTTTGTCAATTGGCCAGTGTTGCTTGAAAACGGTTTTTATAATAAACCGAAATATTGCACTTAATTCATGCGTGCTGTATACCTTCAATTTTTTTTTCATCTTCCCATTAATCAATAATAAATTGGAACTTCGATTGACAAGACAAATCCGGATGGTCTCTGTTCATTATTTAGGATGAAACCAAAGAAATCGATGCTTTTTAACTGGCGGTCTGAACTTCGGGCGAGATCATAATTAGCTCAATCGCACAATACAAAGTTCGCTGTCAAACATCGCAGGTTCCAATCCCGCTCGGCGCCCAACAGGAAAAAACAACAACAACAACAACAACAAAGGGGGGGGGGGGGGGGGGGGGGGGGGGGGGGGGGGGATGGCATTCTCACTGCCTGTTCCAATGTTTCGTCGTTCTGGTGGTGTCAGGGTAGTGTCAGACTGGTTCCTTTACCCGGAGATGATTATCCTCCACCCCCGTCTCCCACATTATCCTGGCAGCCCCGGACATTATTTAAACCTGATGGTGGTGAACCACAGAGAGGGCGTAGTGCTATGTTGCTAACACACCGTCACACACATTCTACACTCTCTCACATTTCAACACTGAGCAAGTGTCGTGGTACTTCATACCTAGTGTGTGTGTGTGTGTGTGTGTGTGTGTGTGTGTGTGTGTGGAGGGGGGCGGGGAGGGGGGAGCCACTTCACATGAACTACCTCCATTTTTTTTAACTGCCAGCCCCGTGCGATGTGAGTTTTGTGGCTAACATTGGACAGAAGTCTTATCTTTTCAGAGAAGTTTCTCTTGATACAATATTTTCAAGTTTTTACAAGAGATCCGCGTGGTTCTTCTCAGTAGATCAAACGTGATTGAGGAATCAATTGAGAAAGCTTATTTTTGTCCTTGTTACATGAATGATGATTTGTCTCTTAACCATTTTACATACATACACACACACACACACACACACACACACACATATATATATATATATATATATATATATATATATAACCGTCTCCGGTGTTTACAACAGTTTGTTTTACAAAGTGCGAAGTCCAGGATATCACGAATATATATATATATATATATATATATATACAGAGAGAGAGAAAGAGAGAGAGAGAGAGAGAGGGATGTTCATATGATCTTGCCTAGGATCTCTCTCTCTCTCTCTCTCTCACACACACACACACACACATATATATATAAATAATATATATATATATATATATATATGTATGTATGTATGTATATATACATGTGTGTGTGTGTGTGTGTGTGTGTGTGTGTGTGTGTGAGTGTTTCTATTTTCATTGGATGTACAAACCCAGAGAAGGCCCAAGTGGTCGGTCAGCTGCGCTGTGGACAACATGAACTATTGTCAAACCTAAATCTGATTTGCATCAAGGACTGTCTCTCCCTGTTCCAACAGTGTATCTGGACAAAAAGTCATTTTTCGTCAGCTGCTTTGGGCAGCCGTTGATTGTCATTGCCAGGACAGAGAGAGTTTTTGGCGTCAGGTTTTTTGTTGCTTGCTGGTAGTTGTTTTAAACATAATTGTGAATCAAAACATTAAACCAAAAAACGTACTCCTTAAGTTATAAAGCAATGGTAAAGAAAAGTGTAAAACTGGTGAGAAAATAGTGGCAAACACCACACCACACAGTAACTGGGTTTACCACAACTACTTCAACTACGTTTACCACTACCAAGCCTACTACTACTGTTGTGATGCTGCCGCTGCCGCTAATACTGCTACTTATCCTCACACTAGAACAACTATTAGACATTTTGACTGGAAAACTAGGCCTCTTAGGCCTATTCCTGCTTGTACATTTATACTGCCATGCCACGACAGCTTTGGCACATGTAGCAAGATCTTTACTCCATACTAATAATCACCACACACACACACACACAGAGAGAGAGAGAGAGAGAGAGAGGGAGTCTTGCCATCTCTCTCTCGATGAATATGAAGTTAGATTTGCTCTCTCTCTCTCTCTCTCTCTCTCTCTCTCTCTCCTCTCTCTCTCTCTCACACACACACACACACACACACACACACACACACACACACAAGACAGCACACACAACTCAAACCGACCGCTTCAAACAGCAGCTATGGAAAACGATACGGTTTGAGCTGTGCAATTTTTGCCACACAGTCGTTTCCTGATCCGCACAGATCAAGATTGAAAGCGAGATGCATAATCATTATGCGATGTAAGTCTGTGAGACCAGCTTCTACATCTCACAACACCTCTTGGTGCTATGAGCGATGTACTAGCGGAAGGACAGATTTTAAGTTCACACACACACACACACACACGCACGCACACACACGCACGCACGCACACACACACACACACACACACACACACCTTTCTTGAAACTCACCACTCTGGCCCT
>JADBJO010001174.1:460000-474075 GCA_016801955.1 Conus betulinus
CCACACACGTAATGTGTCTCATCTCCAGCTGATGCATTTGTACCATAGTGTTCAAGTACTTTGGCTGTTCGGATGGTTCCTGGAGTCTTTTAGCCAGGGTATGACGACAACCAACAACAACAACAACAACGACAGGGGAAAAAAAAAAAAAAAAAAGCGCGGCGAAGCATCACAGAATCGCAGAAGCAATAAAACTTTCTTCATGATTCGGCGCTGATTTTATATTCTACTTTTCTTTATTTCTTCCTTTATCTATTTATTTATCTATTTATTATTTCCAGACGCCACCATGGTTCGGTGTTTTAGAGTCTCCGACTACGAGCTTGGAGGTCGTGAGCTGAAATGCTATCGGAAGAGGGGGAGGAGAGGGGAGGGGAGAGGGTGGGGATGGGGTGTGGGAAATCCGCCCCTGGAGTTACTGATTGCAGTGTGTTAGGGGAATGGGGGGAAAAAAAAACACACTGCATGCATGCCTCGCTGAACCGTGAGTGTTGCTCCGGGTAAAAAAGAATGAAAATATAGAGGGAGGTGGCGTCCTTCTTTTCACAAGACACACACACACACACACACACACACACACACCACACACAAATCACACCGTAACAAGAAATACGAGGCAACATATCTATTTATGAATCTTTCTATGTATTTATCTAAGTGTGTGTGTGTGTGTGTGTGTGTGTGTGTGTGTGGTGTGTGTGTGTGTGGTGGTGACTACACAAACACGATACATCAAGCACTTTCAGTCAATAAAACAGGACGGGTGAGTAACCCCTGCACTACGCCCTTAAGCCATATGAAAGTTACAGAACACACACTTCAACAACACAATGCAATAAGATCGCCAAAAAAATAACAAGTACAACAGCAACAGAAAAGGAGGAAGAAGAAAAAAAAAGAAATAAAGCTTTACCACGCAAAACAATAAAACACCACTATCAGAAAGAAAAAATAGATACCCCCCTCCCCCCCCCAAAAAAAAAAACCGACAAAAAAACCAACCAAACCCCCCCCCCCCACACACACACACACACACAAACAAAAACAAACAAAACAAACAAACAAAACCCCAACCCGACCCTGCGGGAAGTTGGTTACCACTATACCAGCCCCATGCCAATAAATCTGGGGGTCAGATGCGTTCGGAGGGCAGGCATCAGTGACATCTGTTGCCGAAGCTGATGAGTCGCCCTGCTTTCATATCCGCATGTCATCAGGTTAGAGAGGTGAAGTGGCATGGGACGGATGGGGAGGGGGTGGGGGGGGGGGGGTTAGGAACGGGTGGGAAGGATAGGGGAGGGTAGGGGACGGGGGTGAGGGGAGAAAGGAAAGGTGGTAGAGAGGTTGGAGGGGGGGATGGGGCTCCGCTAGGAACAAACCTCAGTAGACGGACCACTGATTTCTGGTATTCTGGGCCTTTTCTTTGGTTTAAAATCTCCGCCATCAGATTTCAGATCTCACTGTGGTTCAACGGGCATTGCTTTCCTCCCAACCTTCCTCCCTCATGAACACACATAACCAAAAACATACAGACACGCATGCACGCACGAGCTGAAGCGCGCGCTCTCTCATCTCTGTCTCTGTCTATCTCCCTCTCATAAAAACACACACAACACACACACACACACACACACACACACAACACACACACACATTCACACACACACACACACACACAAACACACACACACACACACACCACACACACACACACACATTCATACACACACACACACACACACACACACACACACACACACACACACACACACATAGGACACACTGTGCGCTGAGATGAGGGAGGCGGAGGAGAGAGAGAGAGATGGGAGAGAGAGAGAGAGAGAGAGAGAGAGAGGAGAGAGAGAGGACAACACACAACCATAACGCACGTTTGACCGAGGACGCAAGCGAAACATTCAAAATGAGTTCCTCCTACCTCCCACCAACTAACAAACAAAAAAATCCTACTCGATGATTTAGTACAGATGAATACACAGACGTTTCATCTCACACTGATAGTGCCTTCATGAAGGAACAAACGGGGTCACACGTCAGTATGGCTAGTAGATCAATCTTTCTACGTCGGTAATTATCCTACAAGGAAGTGGAGTATTCAAGTTGTGGGTTCGGATCCTTGACAACGCAGCCGGACGATCAGAATGTCCGAGCTTCAAGTTCATCCGACGAAAAATGAGACAATCTTGCATACGTCATCTTTCGCAGTAAATCCACGCAAGAAACAGGCAAATACATTCTACGACTTCCCGAGGTAAGGAAAATTTTCATTGAAGCACATTGCAATCGTCAGTTCTGCAGAACAGACACACTTAATGTCTTTACAGTACTTTGTCGTTAAAGCAGTTAACAAAAGTCTGCACGACAAGGTAACAGTTGATCTACTTGCACATAGAGTATTCAATAAGGAAAAATACTTTGTTCCAGAAGAGAGAAAAAAAAAACAACAAAAAAAAAACAAACAACGTCGTATCGTTTCATTTTTCTATTATGTTACACATTTCTACTGAAGATAAACTGCAAGGCAGTTCAATAGCAATTCAAAGTGTGTTTCTCGCCCCCTTTTTTTTTTTTTTTTTTTTTTTTTTTTTTTTTTTGCGAGATGGTCAAACATATTCGTTTAATAAATAAAATCTGATGTTAAGTTATTTTGGGATCATTTTAATCTTTCCAACCTTTCAATATTCAGATTAGCTAGTTATCTGTTACATAGTCCTGTTGCTCGTTTCTTGTAACGCGCTCTGTCTGGCTGTCTGTCTGTCTGGTCTGTCTGTCCTGTCTGTCTGTCTCTCTCTCTCTTCTCTCTCTCTCTCTCTCTCTCTCTCTCTCTCTCTCTCTTCTCTCTTCTTCTTTTCGTCTTCTTCTTCTTCTTCTTCTTCTTCTTCTCCCCGTTTAATAATTTTTTTGATGACTTAAAAAAAAAATAACAAAGTTTAGCTGTTTTTGATGCTAGAGTCTAAAATCATCGACACGGTGGAAAGACTTTAAACAAAATATCTCACTGACTATCCATGCGAGACGCTTGCACGAAATCGGCCATGATTTCTTTACATCAAATTCCTTTTCTTTCTTTCTAGTTTCATTTCTTTCGTTCATCACCCTTTCTTTCATTCATGTTCTTTTCTCTACTTTCACATTCATTCGTTTTTTTTGTTTTTTTTTTTGTTTTTTTTTTTTTCGTTTCCTGCACCTTTCTTCTTTTCTTTGTTTTCTGTCATATTCCTTTCTCTCTTTTTATTTACTTTTTCCTTTTTCGTCCTATAATTTTCTTTCTTTCTTTCTTTTTATTTTCAAACTTTTACTTTTTTTTTTTTTCTTTCTTTGCCTTTCTTTCATTCTATTGTTGGGCTAAAGCGCACGAAACACGTGCATCAAAGCAAATAATCATTATTTTCTTTCTTGTTACTTTTCCTTGTATTTCCTTTCTATTCACTCTCACGCCCCGCTTCTCTCCCTTCTAAACCCTCCCTCTCCCCCCCCCCCCCCCCCCCCACCCTCCGTTCTCTATCCCCCCTCATCCTCCTCCGCCACTCCCCACCCTTCCCCCACTCTCCCCGTTATTTGCATGCACTTGTTGCGTCCCCTAATGGGACGCCGTGTGAGTCCCACATTCAGACAGCCACCGACCTCGCCCTCATCCCCTTGGCAGTGTCCCCTTCCTCTTCCTCCCCCTTCCGTCCGCCTGTACACCCCCCTCCTCCCCCTACCCTACCCTCCCATCCCCCCCGACCCCCTCCCCCCAACTCCTATCACCCCCCCCCCCCTCCTCGCCAACAACGATGGGCCTTGATCTGTGTAATTAATCCTATTATTGCTCGTCTCCCCTGCTGTTGTGCTGCAGGTTTGCGGTTGCTGATGTTGGTGCCAGCTGCTTGTCTGTGAGAAACGGGGAGAGGGGGGATGGTGGGGTGGGGTGGGGGGTGGGGGTGAAAGGGTGAGTGGAGGAGAGAGAGGAAAGGGATGGGCGCACGCACGTGTGTGTGTGTGTGTGTGTGTTGTGTGTGTGTGTGTGTGTGTGTGTAGTGGGAGACGGAGGGGATGGGTGTAGGGATGGGTGTAGGGGAGACGGTGGGGAGGGGGGTGGGGGTGGGGTCTGGGGTGGATGAGAATCAGAGCGTGTGTGTGTGTGTGTGTGTGTGTGTGTGTGTGTGTGTGCGCGCGCGCGCCGTGTGTGTGTGTGTGTGTGCGTGTGCGTGTGTGTGTGTGCGTGTGTGTCTGAGTGCGTGTTTGTGAGTGCGTGTGTGTGTGTGTGTGTGTGTGTTAGAAGGGAAGGGCGCGAAGCGGGTGGATGATGATGATTGTCAGGGCTGTCCTGCAGTCCTCCTGCCTGTTGCACCGGAACTGTCGACGTGGGTCGCTGTGTGGTTTGCACGTGTGTGTTTATGCGTGCGAGTAGGCCTGCTTCGGGGCTCACGCTGTCACTTGAGGCGTGGTTTGTACGGGGTAGACGCGCGCACGTGCTGAGCATGTGGTGCACGAGAGAGAGAGGAGAGAGAGAGAGAGAGAGAGAGAGAGAGAGAGAGAGAGAGATGAAACGCCTGTGTAATTTAGAGAGAGAGAGACAGACAGACAGACAGACAGACAGGACAGGACAGACAGACAGACAGAGACAGAGAGAGAGAAACAGAAAGAGAGAGAGAGATAGATGAACGTCTGTGTGTGGTTTTCTCTACTTTTGAAAATAATGTTGTAACAACGTAAATCGTTTTTCTTTTTCTTTATTTTTTCGTTAACAAGTTTATTTCCTAACAAACTGTTTTCTCTACTTCACCTTTACTTTACTTTAGACTGACCTGTTTTGTTGTGACACTTGTGATTCAGCTGATCAACCTTACAGCACAAAATTTGCGGGGGGGTGGTTTTTTTGTGTGCATTTGTCAGACTGCTTGGTGTTTTGTGCGTATATGTGCCCGTGGCGCTTTAAACTTCCATTTTGGGGGTATTGTGCTGTAGAAAAGTCATTTTGTGATCATCATCTTCATTACTTACATTATTATTATTATTATTATTATTATTATCATCATCATTATTATCATTGTCATTTATTGTTTTTGTTATTGTTGTTTACACACGTAGGCCTACAGAATAGGGAATAGAGTGCAGACCGAGCGACACATGATTTTAAAAAAAATAGGGGGGGGGGGGGGGGGGGGTGGGGGGGGGGGGGGGGGGGGGGGGGGAGGGTAGTGCTGGGGTTTCCAGACATCTAGTTTTGACTTACATTGAACATGAAAAGGGAATACAACAAATTATTTTAACTCAACATCCATTGAAAAGGGAAGTCGGAGTGTTAGTACAAACCGCAAGAGTTTAATGGCTTTTGCAAATCACGTACTATAAATCACAACCGCAAGAAACTTTTAATGAGCTTTTGCAAATCACGAGACTATAACAAAGATCTAACATTAAAACGTAAGTAATTTCCGTGTTGGCTTCCCAGGCATGATATGGGTGTGTCAAAATGGAAGTATTAATCAACAAAAATAATTTCCGTTTTTGGCTTCTCAGGCATGATGATTAGTGGTGTCTCAAAATGGCCAGAGGTCAGGACATGTTAAAAAACGTGTTCTGTATGTTTTGGCTTCTCAGGCATTGATGATTAGTTGTCCTAAAGGGCCAGAGGTCAGACATGTTTAAAACGTGTTCTGTTATTTTTTGGCAATTTCCTCTCGGCGTGATGATTAGTGTCTCTAATGGTTAGATGGTCAGACACATTTTATAACGCGTTCGGTATGTTTGTCTGTGCTTGTTGTTTCTTGTGAACTTCTGTGAAATACTAGAATAAGTGTTAGCAACTTGAAAATAAAGTTGTGTTGTAAAAAAAAAAACAAGAAAAAAAAAAAAAGAAAAAAACAAAAAAAAAAAAACGCTATATCACTTTTGGGGTAACACATTTTACCCTTGAAGTGTAACGAAGCGAAGCGATGTTCGGGATCGAATAGTGTCCGTGGGTGTGAATAGGTGGGTGGGAGTGTGGAGGTCCATAGGGGAGGGGAAGAAATAGGATAGGTGGGGCATGGGGAGGAAATTGGGTACGGGTGTGGGGGACAGCTGGTCCTGTACAAATTATGTACCGAGCCATAAAAAAACCAACCAACGACTCCCTCCCCCCCCCCCTCCTCTCCTCTCCCCTCTCTCCCGCTTCCTCTCCATCTCTGCTCCATCAATAGTGCGACTGGTGAACACAATGACATAATGCTCACACTCCTTCAAACGTGTCTTGTCATGAGCAGGCCTGTACAGAGCGTGACAGACGTAGAAATAGGGAAGGATGGAGTGGAGGGGGTGGGGGGAGAGTGGGAGGAGAGTGGTGTGGGCATTCTTTTGTCCCTGTTTTTTTTTTGCGACCCTTCCCCTCCCCCCTCCTCCCACCCCCCCACCCCACCCACCCCCAACCCCCCCCCCCCCCCCGCCCCCACTCCTCCCTCACCCCTCCTCGCTCTCCGCTCTCTATTTCTGTTGTTTTCGTTCACATGTCGCGTCCAATATTGCCTTGAGCTTGTGTGTCGTTTTCGCTCCAACAGTGGAAGGAATGTGCATCTTTGATGTTTTATGGTGACAGAATTAACAACATCATGCTTTTCGTTGGAAGCTGTTTGTTTTACACGCATGGGTGGAGACGGCGGTCAGGAGGGTGCAGCATTTTTCCACGGCTCATTGGGCAGAGTTTTTGACACACGTGCACACACATTGTGTGTGTGTGTGTGTGTTGTGTGTGGCTCATGTGCATCCATGAATTTGTATGGCGCGTTTCTCTCTCTGTGTGCGAGTCCAAGCGTGCGCGAGCACGTGTGTGTGTGTGTGTGTGTGTGTGTGGTGTGTGTGTGTGTGTGAACATGAGGGAAGTGAAGCAGAGTGTGAAGGGGGAGGGAAGCAGCCAAGCGGACAATTATTATTTGCACTTGCCACCGACACAGTTGCTTAAATGATTCGAAAAAAAAAAAAAAAAAAAAAAAAAAAGACACAACGACCAGCTTCGGATGTTTCACCCTGAATTAGAACGAAGAGCCAAACGCATTATTACGTGATCCCATTTTTTTTTCTTAAGCTTTTTTCCTTTTAATTGAACAGGTGTGTACATAAACAAATTGTTGAAAACTGAAGCAACAACAAGCAAATGCTTCTATAATGTGATCCCGATACAAATCAAACCATCTTTGTGCAGTCGCACAAGCCAGCCTAGAAATGTTTGAAAGACACATCACATCAGAGGCAAACTGGATCGAATACAGCACGAGTGACACCCACCAATATGATCGCCTGCAGGGCGGAGTCTCCTCTGGTAAGGTGCCAGTTGACGACGTGATCTTGCTATCTTCCTGTGAATTCCTAGGGCTAGCATCATCGTGACAGAATCATCGTGGGGTATGGGTTGTGACCGAGGAATGAGTAGTACAGTGCTAGTGAAACAGGTAGGGGTGGGGGGTTGGGTGTTTGGGGTGGGGATGACATGAGAGTCGGGCTTTTGATTCAGCCCTTGTGACTACTACATGCACACGATTTATGAACGCATACACGGACGCACAGCGCGGCGCCGCCGCTCCGCGCGCACCCCATATTGAACGCAATACACTGTCATCGGCGCGCGCGCCGCGCTGCGCGCACACACACACACACACACACAACACACACAACACCGCATGTGTGTATGCCCTCACACACACACACCACACACTCTCTCTCTCCTCACTCTCTCTCTCTCTCTATGTCTGTTTCACAACACACCACACACACACAAACACCACACACACACACACACACACAACATACACACACACACACACACACACACTCTCTCTCTCTCTCTCTCTCTCGCATCGTCACTCTCTCTCTTCTCTCTCTCTCTCTGTGTCTGTCTGTCTGTTCTGTCTGTCTGTCTGTCTTTCTAACATACACACACTCTCTCTTTCTACTCCCCCCTCTCCTTTCTCTCTTATACACTCGCGCGCGTGCGCGCGCACGCACACCCACATACACACACACACACACCACACAACACACACACACACCACACACACACGCACACACACACACACACACACACGCACACACACACACACACACACACACCCACACATACACGAACATAACACACACCCACACACACACACACACACACACACACACACACACACACACCGCACACTCACGCAACGCACACACACCAAACACAAAACATACAAACACACACACACACCACGCACTCACGCACACACACACACACCAACACACACACCACACGCACACACGCGCGTCGCGCGCACACACACACACACACACACACACACGCACACGCCGCGCTCGCGCACACACACCACACACGCACACACACACACACACAGAACAACACACACACAAACACACACCACACACACACACACAACCACCCACACACACACCCACACAGGAGCGGGTTGGGTGAAGAGAGAAGGTCAGGGATCGAGAAGGGGAGGGACAGGGTAGGACATTAAGGACGGAGAAGGGGGTGGGGATGAGGGAGAAGGTGGGCGGTGGGGTGGATGGTGGTGCGAGGATTACAGGGTCATTTCTTCACCGCCATTTTCCCCCCACCCTCCCTCTCCCTTCTGACACATCCCCATTCCCTGTCCGGGTACCTGATCCTCTTGTCCCCCTCCCCTTCTCCCCCCCCCCCCCTTCCTCTCTCTCCGCCTATCCTCTCTGACCACAAGCTGTGTCCGCCGTCGGAATCAATGGGAAAGGACAATACTGACCAGCAGCCAACCAAGGAGTTTTCTCTGGAGCATCCCTCCGTCTCCCCTTCCCCTGTCCCCCCAGCCCTTCCTGAACACACACACACACACACACACAACACCCACACACACACACACACACACACCCTCGCCTACCCCTACTACTACCCCCCACGACCCCCCCCCCCCCACTTCCCTCTTTTTTTTTCTTTCTTTTCTCCTATCAGTATGATCCGGAGCCGAAGGAATAGCGACTGGATGAGCTTAAGATCGAGGGGACCCTGTAAGCTTGCTATCCTGCGCATGCAGTGCGAGTGGCAGGGTTTTGTCGTCGGTCCCCGATTGTCTCCCTGTATGTCCACCACAAACAGCTCGCTTGTCGTCACATTCCACAGGGGGGTGGTCCGCAGAATCCACATCGATGTGTATCGTTGAATGTTGACGTCTCTAGGACCCACGTAGGTAGAAACTGACAGGGCTGTCTGTATCGTCTACTTCGACGTGCTGTTAAATGTTGGAGGTCTCTAAATGTCAGACTGATAAAAATCACGAAAAAAAAAAGCTCGCGGCAAGCGAGTACGTTACGCTGCTAAGAGTAGGACACAGTTGTCATTTGCGCAGGAAATGTGTGAAGAGTGCAGGATTTGTGTCGACATACTGGACCGCTGTTTACATCGTTTTTTGTGTTGTTTTTTTTGTTTATTTATGGTTGAAAGAAAATTCTCGATGGAATATCCAATTCATTTTTGCCATAAGCTTTCTAGCATTATCGAAGAGAGAGAGAGAGAGAGAGAGAGAGAGAGAGAGAGAGAGAGAGAGAGAGAGAAGTTTAATTATGTCAGAGACCATTGCTGCCTTGTAGGGGATAGAGAGAGATAGAGAAGGAGAGAGAGAGAGAGAGAGAGGGAGAGAGATAGAGCGAGGGGTGGGAGAGAGCTAGCACCCTTACAGAGACAAATGAGAAGAGGAGAAAGAGAGAAAAGAGAGAGAGAGAAGAGAGAGAGAGAGAGTAGAGAGAGGGAGAGAGCAGAGAGAGAGGGCAGCTTAGCTGACAGAACACAACCAGCCAAAGGAAGCAAAACATGGGGGAGGAGGGGAGGTGGGTGGGGGACAGGTGGGGGGGGGGGGGGGGGGGGGGGGATGTCCGATGTGCCCCGAACAACCCGGTAACACCCCCGTGTATGAGTAGACACAGAGCGGCTCGTAGTGTAACCCCTCTTCTCCTCCTCCTCCCCACCACCCCGTCTGTACGTCCTCCGCCGTCCGTCCCACTCGTCTCCCCTCCACCCCTGGCTGTCTGCCCACTTCTATATTCAGGACTGATCCCCCTCCACCCAAGGGGACACGAAGTGAAGTCAAGTGCAGGGTGACCCCCGGATTCCGTCGCCAATGCCCTCGTCCTCCCCATCCCTGCCCCGCCTGCTCCCAGGAACCGGGTCCCTACACGTGCAAATTTGTCCCTATCTGTCTTCAGCTGGTTAGCAGGCCCGCGGACGCACGTCAGTAGTGTTGGTCAGTAGTGTTGTACAATATTGCAGAGACCGTGGTTTCGTCCACGTGAATTGTTAACAACACAAAGGCCTCGTCATTTCCGCTTATGATCTTTCAACTCGCTTTAGGCCCGTTCACTTCACTCCAATGTACACATAGAAACAGTTATTGTAATAAAAATGCCTGCAGTTCTGGATCCGGAAAGAACCGTCTTATGAAATTTGCGAGTTATTGATCATTTGTCGGCGCTTAGATTTAAGTAACAACCAATGAAGTTTCGGTACTGATTCAGATGTGGGTGTCGCGTTACACTAGTGTGTGTCCACTTGATAAGGTTTTAGTCATCATCTGCTCACATTTCACCACACAGCAACACCTGATTTACCACACGACCAAAACATCACCTGATTACCACACGTCCCACATCACCTGATTTACTACACCACAACGTCCAACATCACCTCGGATTTACCACACGACCACATCAACCCATTTACCATCATACGACCAACATCACTGATTACCCACATAACTTCCTACGACCACATCACCTGATTTACCACACGACCAACATCACCTGATTTACCACCACGACCGGATTTAACCCATAACTTTACGACCAACATCAACTGATTACCACCACGACCAACATCACTGATTTGATTGAGTACACACGCCAAAATAAACTGATTTACCACGTACCCAACATCACTGATTTACCATACACGACCAACATCACCTGATTTACCACACGACCAACATCCACTGATTACCACACGAACGACCGACATTAACCTGAGGTTTCCCACAACGACCAACATCACCTGAGTTTTCCCATGAAGAACCTCGACTGTCACCTGAGTTAAATCAAACGCACAACACGGACCAACTCACCCACCCCATTTACAACACCCACAATAACTTCACAACCAACATTACCTGTTTTACCTAAACGAACATAAAACTCAACCAACATCACCTGAGGGTTTAACCACAAACCACAAAAAACAGCGAGACCAACATCTATCTCAACTGATCATACTCTTTACCACAACAACAAACTCAACACCTTAGTACCCCATGTAACGACCCAACATCACCTATTATACCACATCGACCAACAGCACTGATTTACCACACGCACCAACATCACCTGAGTTTACCATAACGAAAACCAAAACATCAACCTGATTACCAACCCATCAAACACGACCACATCACCTATTTACCACCACACGACCAACATCACCGTTAGTTTTACCACACGGCGTACTCCACATCACCCAATTGATTTACACATACGACACATCCCTGATGTTACGCACACCCCAACACACACCTGCCAGGTTAACACCATATCGACCCAACATCACCTGAGTTTACCCACAAGAGAAAAAAACGACCAACCTCCCTGAGATCTGATCCACCACACAACACGCCCAACAATCACCTGAGTTACCCCCACATAACTTTCGCTCACTACCACATCAACGGCTTTGAGTTTTACCACACGCACCAACTCGATATAGCCTGAATTTATTACCACACGATCCGGTCATCCCTGAGGTTACCACAATATCTTCACTACCAACACATCACCTGAGTTACCACATATCTAATCACTACCAACATCACCTGAAGTTACGCACTAACTTACTTCCCTAACAGACATACCTGTATTTACCACAAAAAGGCCACAGCCAACATCCCTGATTTACCCTACCACGGCGCCACATCACCTGATTGTAACCACACAGACCACCATGACATCTGATTACCAGCGACACTTTCCCCTCAGCCGTATGTTTGCAGTTTTTGTTGTTTTCCGGCTTAGACTGCGGTAGAAATGTTTTCTTTTGGTAATCGCTCGGTGTATTTTTTAAAGAGAGAAGGACTGCTGGTGGGACGTCTATCATGTGTTGTTTGTTTTTGTCTCTGACCTGAAAATGCGTCTGCAACTTGTCCCCCCCCCCTCATCAGAATGGAGTTGCGCCATGGTCAATTCGCTCATCGAGCTGCATGGCCGCCTGCGTACGGTCCCTGTTACCAGATTTCTGGAACGGCGCAGACCCCTCGCCGTGTACGCCTGCGCACAAAAGACTTTCCCCCCCGAATGTCCATCTCTCGTTGCTGGCTGCGCTGGGCCTTGATCCCTACCCACCCTTCCACCCCCCCCGTCCCCCCCCCCCCCCCCCTCCCCCTCCTTCCCCCCCCCCATCCTGGTCTGCACTCATCTTCCTCTTTTCATCATTTCCTGGCCACTCCCCCATCGGGTTCCCTTCTATCTGGTCGCCGCTTCCAACTGTCCATTCTCTTCGGTCTGCTTGTGTCATCCATACTTGCGGGTTGACGTCGCTTTGTCTTTATTTTCCTTGTTCGCAGCCAATATCAAAGCTGTAGGAAGAGACTCTCGCACACCTGTTCTGGACTACCGAGAAGAGGCATGCTTGAGTCCATATGACAGCCACCCTTTGGCCCTGTGGAATCGCCGGCCCTGATTCATTTCAGTGACAAGCTAAGGCTTAAGTAAGCCACTGATGGCGCTGCTGGGCTTAGGCAAGATGAACAGGCTCAGTATTTCCTCGCTCGTTTTGGAACGTCCGTTTTTGGGACCATGGTCTTTCCCTTCGATGCATAATTTGTTTTTCCTGTACTGACTGCAGAGATGGAAAGTGTTTGAAACAATGTCTCACATGTAGAATATTATCGCCCATCACTTGCTGCTGTAGAGGAGTGCGCGGAACGCGCAAGCCGGGTACAGTTTGTATCATGGTGGTATGAGGTCAGCATGGCCCTTTCTCCCACACTCTCACCCTGTCAAGTCATGACATCGCTGTTTGTCACTTTACGTTACAATTTGCTGTTCCACTGGCGGGTTTGAGAGTGTTGCTCGAGGCAAAAAGATAAGAGAACTCTTCCACCACTTCAGAATATGGCTTGCCAGTGCAAATCCTATCCCGACGCATGATTTCCGTTTTCCCTTGGTGTTGATAACAGAACAGAAACTCGACGTCACTAATGCAGGTGCGAAAACGGCCAATGAGACTCGAGAATCCTCTCTATGTGTGATCCCACAAAGCATGGTTGAAAATAATATCTGTGTCAACCAAACGTTAGTGTGTTTTTATGCGAACTTTATATTATTACATTATATTGGGTATTTAGTGTAGCGCCTATCCTCGGTCACAGACCAAGCTCTAAGCGCTCTTACAATAAACACACTACCTCCCTCACTCACTCACTCAAGGGGCTGCCTACCCAGGTAGAAGAGCCGGCCGAAAGAGCAGCAATGTTGAAAACCGTCGCCTTTCGAAACCGAGAAATCTTAATCATCTGCCAAGGTGCAGAGGAGGGCGTGGACAAGAGCTGTGAACAAACAAACAAACAAAAAAAAAAAAAAAAAAACAAAAAAAAAAAAAAAGAATAGGCGCAAGAACACCGCCTTGTTCCACCCTGCTTGCTGATTGAGAGCGTCTGACGTGTTGAGCCTGGGTACTGACGGCTTGTTATTCCCCATGACAACAAGACCTGAACGGCGTGGAGAAGCTTTTGAGGCAGCCATCTTCTGGTAGAGGCAGGTGAGAAGTCCCCCTCCTGCATACCAAGTCAAAAGCCTTCATGCAGGTCCATGAGGATTCCTCGATTGGCGGTGGTGAGCCTCCGCTGTTCTCGTGCACTTTGTCTGCACTGGCGTAGCATCAGGTCTATGGTTCCGGCGGCTCGACCCGCATCGAGACTAACAGATGCGGGCAGAGAGGGACCATGCGAAGCATATACCTTTCTTCCATATTCCAGGAGAATTCCATTGTTTAACCTGTTCAGTCTTGCGACCACTTTATATTACCTTTTTTTAGGGCT
>JADBJO010001175.1:0-5000 GCA_016801955.1 Conus betulinus
CATGAGAAAAAAAATCGACCGGCAATCAAATTTCAAGTATATTCTGATAAGGCTTAGAATAGAAAAAAAAATTGCGACCGCGAGCAACCCACCCCCTACTCCCCCCAACAACAACAACAACAACAACAACAACAACAACACACACACACACACACACACACACACACACACACACACACACACACACACACACACACACGCACGCACGCACGCACGCACGCACGCACAGCACGCACACACACACACACACACACAAACACACACACACACACACACACACGCACGCACGCATGCACGCACGCACGTACGCACGCACAGAGGAAAGTGTGAAAGCGGTGTCAGGTTGTCATGTAATGCTGAGCTAATTTTGTCAAGGGCCCGTTGTCACATGGTTAGAACGTTTGCCTGTGCACCTTATGGTCATGAGTTCGAACTCCTTGTGGAGTCAGATCTTTTTCCGGCTGTCCCATTCTGCCCACCCGGCAGTAAATGGCTACCTGATTCAGGTAAGGGAAGTTTAAAAGGCAGCGGAAGGAGAGGCATAGGCTCCGTCTTTGATTATGCCGTCTCCTAGAAACTGAAACCCTGACAGTTCACTGCCACTTCGGCCAACACTGAACCCCTGACAGTTCACGGCCACTTCGGCCAACACTGAACCCCTGACAGTTCACTGAACCCCTGACAGTTCACGGCCACTACGGCCAACACTGAACCCCTGACAGTTCACGGTCACTACGGCCAACACTGAACCCCTGACAGTTCACGGCCACTACGGTCAACACTGAACCCCTGACAGTTCACGGCCACTACGGCCAACACTGAACCCCTGACAGTTCACGGCCACTACGGCCAATACTGAACCCCTGACAGTTCACGGCCACTACGGCCAGTAGTGAACCCCTGACAGTTCACTGAACCCCTGACAGTTCACGGCCACTACGGCCAACACTGAACCCCTGACAGTTCACGGCCACTACGGCCAATACTGAACCCATGACAGTTCACGGCCACTACAGCCAATACTAAACCCCTGACAGTTCACGGCCACTACGGCCAGTACTGAACCCCTGACAGTTTCGGCCACTACGGCCAACACTGAACCCCTGACAGTTCACGGCCACTACGGCCAGTACTGAACCCCTGACAGTTCACGGCCACTACGGCCAGTACTGAACCCCTGACAGTTCACGGCCACTACGGCCAATACTAAACCCCTGACAGTTCACGATCACTACGGCCAGTACTGAACCCCTGACAGTTCACGGCCACTACGGCCAATACTGAACCCCTGACACTTCACGACCACTACGGCCAATACGGACCCCTGACAGTTCACGGCCACTACGGCCAGTACTGAACCCCTGACAGTTCACGGCCACTACGGCCAACACTGAACCCCCTGACAGTTAACGGCCACTACGGCCAACACTGAACCCCTGACAGTTCACGGCCACTACGGCCAGCACTGAACCCCTGACAGTTCACTGAACCCTGACAATTCACGGCCACTACGGCCAACACTGAACCCCTGACAGTTCACGGCCACTACGCCAACACTGAACCCCTGACAGTTGACTGAACCCCTGACAGTTCACTGAACCCCTGACAGTTCACGGCCACTACGGCCGATAAGTCGTGAGATCTTCGGTCTTTTAACCTTTGATGTTGTTCCACACAAATGAAAAATGAAAGCATAAAGGATGACACTCTGGATTTGATTATTTAACGGTGCAGTCGTTTCATGCACATGTGATGACATTTTTGGATTTGATTATTTAACGGCGCAGTCGTTTCATGCACATGTGATGACATTTTGGATTTGATTATTTAACGGCGCAGGCGTTTCACGCACATGTAGGGAAAGAAAGAAAGAAAGAAAGAAAGAAGAAGAAGAAGAAGAAGAAAGAAAGATCATAATCATCATCATCATTATGAAAGAAAAAAGGATACCAAATTTAGTAGCTTACAATGCAATGGATAACGAAGTATAATTAATCTCACCTATCAAAACCGTAGATTTTGAATTCCAGCTTCGGATAAGCTTTCAACTGGCACTTTTTAAATTGTTTTTTTTACGTTGATGTCTGTCATTTATGTTGCTTTGGAATCGTTAAACTATAATGACTGTCTGTTACAACGATTTAAGACTGTTTAATAATGAGGGCTATTTTTCATGGTGCTTTGATATTTTGAAAGATAATGATTGACTATAACAACACTTTAAAATTGCTTAACTGTAATAACTGTCTTTAATGACGCTTTATCGGTTTGACCATGACTGGTGAAGAATTCTTTTTTTTTTTTTTTAATATTACAGCTGGGTTTTACGACGCTTTTAGAATGTGCAACAGCAGAACCTGTCATTTATGATGCTTGAAAATTGATTAACAGCAAGGACTGTCGCTCTTTTTATCTTTATGGCTGTTTAATTATAACGAGTGTATTGTGTGATGCTTTATGACTGTTTAACGATAACAACAGTCTTTCATGATGCTTTAAGATTGTTGAACAATTATTACTGTCTTTTACGACCCTATAATATTGTTGTATTGTGGTGGGGTTTTTTTTTTGTTTTTTTTTTTTTTTTAAGTGGGTTTGTTTTACGACGTTTTGAACTGTAAACAATGATGACCGTCTTTTTGTACTCACAGTTTTTATAGAACAGGGAGTCGTTTAGAATGGGAACGAAGAAATGCTGTCTGTGTGTCTGTGTGTCTGTCTGTCTGTCTGTGTGTCCGTGGTCAAAATGTGTTCCACTCGTTCCAGACAAAACTACTGGGCCGATCTTTCAGAAAAATTGTACGTATGTTCATTATGGGTCAGGGATGATGCCTGATGTTTTAGTTTACCGTTATAGCCGTTACTAACGGCTGTAACGGCCTGTGTAACGCTTTTTCTTCTTTATGGAATATCTCAGAAAGTACTTGGCCGATCTTTGTGAAAATTAGCAGGTATGTTCATTATGGGTCACGGATGATGCCTGATGTTTTAGTTTACCCCATTATAGCCGTTACTAACGGCTGTAACGGCCTGTAACGCTTTTTTTCTTCTTTATAGAATATATCACAAAGTACTTGGCCGATCTTTCAGAAAAATTTGTAGGTATGTTTCATTATGCGTCACGAATAATGCCCGATGTTTTAGTTTACCGTTATAGCCGTTACTAACGGCTGTAACAGCCAGTAACGGTTTTTCTTCTTTATGGAATATCTCAGAAAGTACTTGGCCGATCTTTGAAAAATTAGCAGGTATGTACATTGTGGGTCACGAATAATGCCCGATGTTTTAGTTTACCGTTATAGCCGTTACTAACGGCTGTAACGGCCCATAACGGTTTTTTTTCTTCATGGAATATCTCAGAAAGTACTTGGCCGATCTTTGTGAAAATTAGCAGGTATGTTCATTATGGGTTACGGATGATGCCCGATGTTTAGTTTACCCCATTATAGCCGTTACTAACGGCTATAACGGCCCATAACGGTTTTTCTTCTTTATGGAAAATCTCAGAAAGTACTTGGCCGATCTTTCTGAAAAATTATAGGTATGTTTATTATGGGTCACGGATAATGCCGATGTTTAACTTTACCGTTATAGCCGTTACTAATGGCCCATAATGGTTTTTCTTCTTATGGAAAATCTCAGAAAGTTCTTGGCCGATCTTTCTGAAAATTTGTAAATATGTTCATTATAGGTCACAGACGATGGCCGATGTTTACCAGAATAGCCATTACTAACGGTTACACCAGCCCAAGACGGTTTTTCCTCTTTATGGAATATCTCACACGTATTCAGCATAAACTGGGAGTACGTTTATATGCTTTGCATCTTGTTGATTCTTAAAAAGCCTGTTAATAAAAAAAAAGTGATTGTCTTAAATAAACTGATGAACACTGACATCACAAGAAAGGAGACCATAGTGAAAATGTAACCGATATGTTGATAAGTCAGCTGGTTTTTTTTTTTCTTCCATATCTATGAAAGGCATTCTTTGGAAACGTCGATCTTGTCATTATGGGCGCTAACTCGGTGCACACTTTCATCTTTCCATTTGATGTGTATTTTCATTAAAACCATTTTTTTGATTAACATGTGAATGTATTGTTGCCATGGCATTATGTACAGTCCTGGAGAAAAAAATTCTTTCTTGTAACAGAAACAGAGCAAAACAAGCAACAATCAACCAATAATAATGTTCCTTTTGCCACAAAAAAATTGCCGTAGTTGGAGTCATTCATAATAGCAGGTTTTTCCTTCCGGTGATTTGAACTTGCCTTACGTGCTGTGCCACGTCACAGCTTTGATATCACCTTGGGCGCAGGCGCAGGATTCAAAACAATTAATGTCTGCATAGTTACCCTTGAAGACTCAGAACAATTTTAAAAGGAAACATGATGGTTATTGTGCAAATTCAGTTACTAACTACATTTCAAAATCATCTTGATAGTGCATGATTACCGTTTTTAAGAGAGAGGAAAAAATGAAGACATTTGTAATGAAGATAATTTAACGCTTCAGCTTTTTATGAGAGAGAGAGAGAGAGAGAGAGAGAGAGAGAGAGAGAGAGAGAGAGAGAGAGAGAGAGGAAATACGTGAAAAATCATGAATCTTCTCGTCCAGATACATCTAAGTCATTCAGCATCTCCACTTCAAATGCTGCTGTGCTGCATACAAACGAAACACCACTATAACTCTTCAATGTGTATACATGTGTGTGTGTGTGTGTGTGTGTGTGTGTGTGTGTGTGTGTGTGTGTGTGTGTGTGTGTGTGTGTGTGTGTGTGTGTGTGTGTGTTTCAAAGCGAGTTGAGGGCCTAGAACCTCGCAGGAATTTCCAGGACTTCAAAAACATCCTTTCAGCCTAGCCGCTCCACACACACTGGCTGCCATGTTGTTTCAGCTACATTCCAGCTCAGCTTCAGGATTATGTTTCACAACAAAATTGTTTCCCTTTATAAGCGCATATAACGCTTTTAATTGGTGTATCTTTGGTGGTGCGGCGCG